>JPJU01000079.1:0-88576 GCA_000750735.1 Pseudogymnoascus sp. VKM F-4246
ACACCCCACCCCCCTAGATCCTCTTCTTCACACACACCCCCACCATCGCCGGCCAGCAAAAGGCTTTCCCCATGTACGCCGAGAAATTCCCCCACTGGGCCGCCCAATCCACCGGCGCCCACGAGATCGCCCTCTGGACTGCTCTGGCCTCCGAGGGACTAGGCGGAAACCTCCAGCACTACAACCCCCTCGTTGATGAGCGCGTTAGGGATACTTGGGGTATCTCGCCGGATTGGGTCTTGGATGCTGAGTTGGTCGTTGGCACGCCCGGTGGAGAGGCCGGGGAGAAGGCCTTTTTGCCTGTGGAGGGGGAGAGGTTGTTGGTTTTTGGGGAGAAGAAGAACTAAGGGGGTTGAGAATTTAGAAATGGCGTTCTTGCATAGCTTTGCCGGTTTGGTTTGGTTAGATTTTTTAGAAGACCTTATTTTTAGTCCAGAATTGACGATTTATGCCTATTTCAAGCCCCAGTGCACTGAGCAAAATGATAATGGCTACGGTTCCCGTTCCAATGACCGCCTCACCCTAAAGTACGATGAATATAACTGGGATAATTAAGTTTTTTTTGTTATTGTTATCTATGTTACAGTGCCAAAAACATACGTCTATGCAACTGCCTGCCTTCCAAGCCATCACCTCGTTGAGAGGGGAGTATCACGCACTTATGCTTTATGTACAAAAAAAACCACATTGCGCACAACGGCCCGCTCGTCTATACTTTGATAATCACAAAAAAAAAAAGGCCGTCTTTTCGATCCCATCCGCCCCCCTTATTTCTTAACCTCACCATCTACACCACCACCCTCCGACTTAGCCCGTTCCTCCGCCTCCTCCTCGTGAGCCTCCTCCTCGTGCGACTCCTCCTCCGCCTCCCGCGCAAGGTTATCCGCAATAACCTCACTCTCCGTGACGTGTCCTCCGGTCTTGACACTAGCAGCCTCCTCGGTGCCCTCACCCCCACTCATCTGCCACTCCATGAGCCTCGTGAACGCGCTCTCGGGGTCATTAGAGAGTTCCCTGTACGTGCCCATCTCAGCAACCTTTCCGTCATTGCCGAGCACAATAATGCGGTCGCTGCGCTTAATAGTGCTCAAGCGATGCGCAATGGAAATGGTTGTGTTGTGGCCCCTCAACAGCGCCGCGAGCGCGGAATTAACAAGCGTCTCGCTCTCCGCATCCAGCGCGCTCGTCGCCTCGTCCAGGATCAGGATATCGGGGTCCTTGAGCAGGGCACGCGCAATAGCGATGCGCTGCTTCTGGCCACCGCTCAGCTGGGCCCCGCGCGCGCCAACCTGCGTGTCGAGGCCCTCGGGGAAGTCCTCGATGAATTGGCAGTTGGCTTTGCGGGCGGCGGCGATGATCTCGCTGCGGGAGGCGTTGGGGCGGCCGTAGGCGATGTTCTCGGCGACGGAGCCGGACATGAGGACCGGTTCTTGGCCGACCATGCCGATGCGCCGGCGGAGCGATTTGCCGTTCATGGTCGAGATGTCGACGCCGTTGATAAAGACTTGCCCGGAGGTGGGGTTGTAGAAGCGCAGGAGGAGGGAGCCGATTGTCGATTTTCCGCCGCCGGAGGGGCCGACGATGGCGACGTTCGAGCCGGAGGGGATGGTGAAGTCGAGTCCGGAGAAGATGTCAACCGCGGGTCTGGTTGGGTATGCGAAGTGGACATCTTTAAATGTAATGGGGCCTTGGGCTGACTTGACAGGCAGGCCAACAGTGGCGTGGATAGTTGGCTTGCGGTCTTGAAGCTCGAACAGACGGGATGCAGCTCCAACGCCCTTCATCAACTCAGAGTAGAACGAGGACAGTCCGAATAGCGATGAACCAGCGTAGGCTGTGTACATCAGGAAGGATGTCAGGTCACCGATGCTTATTGCACCGCTCTTAACCATTGCACCTCCAGAGTATAGCAGAGCCAGGATGGTCATGTTTCCCATGAATCCAGTGGAACTGAAGAAAGTCGCGCTAATAATAGCTTCTCTCTTTCCCAGCGCGAAGATCTTCTTGATTTGCTTATTATACCGGGACACTTCTTGGATTTCACCCGCAAAAGCCTGACTAGTTCGCACGTTCCCCAGGCGCTCTTCGGCGATCTTGGTTAAAGAACCTAGGTTTCGCTGGATCTTGCGGCTGAGATTTCGGATCATTCGGCCGTAGAAGAAGGCGCCGATGGCGACAGGCGGGAACATGAGACATAGAATGCTGGTGAGTTTGATGCTGACCCAAGCCATAGCTGCGAATCCAGCACCACCACTGACAAAGGCACGAAGACCGTCAGAAAGGTTCTGGGTGATACTCTTCCCGACGATGACGGTGTCGGAGCTCAGTCTCGAGATGAGGTCACCAACGCGGTTCGCATCGAAGAACTCGGCATTCTGAACGTATGTTCGTCTATACAGTTGACTTCTTAGGCGCGAGACGATTCTCTCGCCAACAATTCGTAGGATAATGATACGTCCATAGTTGGCCGCTGCTCCGAGCGTAAGAACGCAACCAAGCGCAATGTAGAACTGCTTCAAGTCCAGGCCAAAGAGTTTTCCCTCGCCGCTCTCATTTGTTGCCAGATCAAGGATTTTTCCAATCGAGAATGGAATCGACATAGTAATCGTGCTCGATATGAGCAGGAAGACGAATGCGAGTCCTAGCCATTTGGCCTCGGGCCGCGCAATCTTAATCAACCGCCATATCTCGCCGAAGCCAGCAGAGTTCTTGACATTTTTCGTGTCTTTACCGAGTCGTGCAGAGAGGTTCACTTGTGCCGCGCGAGATGCCTTCTCGCTGCGACCAAAGCCGGCTTCTTCTTCTTCCTCCTCCTCCTCTCGCCGGGCTTGCTCCTTCCAGTCTTCCTTCTTCGGTGGTGTCGGTGTAGGCTCCGTCTTCCGTACCTCCTTCCGTTGCGGAGTTGTAGAAAGCGCTCGCAGCTGAGTCGCTGGCGATGGCCAAGTCGGTTTAATAGTAGTCCATGACGATACTAATTTAACATTGGCGGAGTTCGGCTTCGGTTGTGTCGCTGGCAGTCTCGCCTTCGCCGGAGACGATGTAGTCAGCTGCCTCAGTGCAGCTTTATATATCGGCGAGGTCTGCCTCAGAGGCACCTGAGCATGCTGTGTAGCAGGAGCCTGTCTGGCAATAACGTTGTCCAACAAGGCCCCCAATGCCTTGCTTCGAGGCACAAGTGAGCCGCGCATCGCGCGTACCCTAACTACCAAAACAGCTTCGAAGGAAAAGAAATTTATATTAGAACCGGTTGAATAGCGATAATTGACGTCGTCTAAGTCTCATTGTCGCGATTCATGGCCAGCGTAAATGTGCGATGCTTCGGTGAAGCTCAACATTTCTCATTGACTCCAGCAGGGTCCGTGATGCCGGCCCCGGGCGCTAACGGAGCTCGGCCTTTTTCATCCGGCAAACGAGCTGGAGAATTGGTAAGCACGTGCGACTCATCGCACTTTCCATCAGGGTCATGCTTCTCAGGGGCAATATATGGCCAATATGACCTCGAAGAAGGGTCCAACGACTCCTGCGGGGAAAATGGGCTACTATTTTAGCTTTTGATGGGGGATTTGCTGGATGATTATATAGGCATGTGTCACTCAGGGTCATTTCACATGATATGGCTACAAATAATAAAACGAATCCAAACAATTAAATCGTTTTATGTTTATTTATTTCGTGATTCCTAAATCATTATTCTATATTGAAGTAACAGACTCTCCCGAACACAGCCATATCACGCCACTATTCGAACTACACCACAGTGCCTTGGAATTTGGTCTTGAAGAAGAGAATGTAAAGTATCCGATCGTGAAATCGGGAAGAATTATAAATTAACAAGAAATCATGATCTGGCCAGTTCCATCGCACTCCATTCACCCATCAAATCACAAAAATCTCCGATCATTATTCCTCAACATGGGCTTCCAAAATCTTAAATCCCGTCTGACATATATCTAAACTTATCCAATGGATCAAGCGTTGCGGTTCCTACAAAAGAAGCGCGACAGCGGCAGCACCCATCAACAGGGTCACACTAGCTCCAATCCTGTCTCCAGAGCTGCCGAAAGCTGGGCCGGTAGGCTGCACTGGAGTAACTGGCTTGCTGGGCTGCCCAGGTCCTGATGTCTTGGTTGGGTTTGCAGGTCCTTCTGGGCCAGCGGGTCCAGTAGGACCAGCAGGCACGGTCCCATTGCCATTTCCGTATGGGGGAATAACAGAAGGAAGACCGGAGTTAGTTGGCAGGGGCCCGACGGGGCAGACGGTCGTCGAGACAGCGTATGTGGTGGTCACGACAACGGTGGATGAAGCGGGGCAGTCGGTGACGACTGGTGGGCACTTGGTGATTGTCACGATGTCTGTCGCATATACAGTCGAGGTGGTGTACTCCTCAGGTGTAGGGGTGGTGGTAGGGACAGGTGTGTAGGTTGGGTTTCCAGGGCACCAAGTCGTCACGCTCGTGATTATCTCTGTCGTGAGCTGGCCGATCGGGCAGTTTGTCACGGTTGGTGCGCAGCTGGTGACAGTGTGCACCGAGGTAGTGACAATGGTGGAGGTGAGAGTAGGGTACGAAGTCGGGGCGGTCATGGAAGAGTTGCTGTATGTCTTGGACGATAGGGTGCTAACAGGAGGTGTGGGCTGAACATCGCCGGTCTCCGAAGACGAGGGACCCTTAGTCGACGTTGGGGTCTTGACAGACGTTGGGGTCTTGACAGACGTTGGGGCCTTAGTAGAGGTGGGAGCCTTGGTCGACGTTGGGGCCTTAGTAGAGGTGGGAGCCTTGGTCGACGTTGGGGCCTTGGTAGAAGTTGGGGCTTTGGTTGACGTTGGCTTGGTTGACGTTGGCTTGGTTGACGTTGGCTTGGTTGAAGTAGGAGCCTGTGTGCTGGAAACCGACTTTGGGCCTACTTGGTAAACCTTGACACCATTGATGAGCCAGTATGCGTCCTTGTATTTGCTCGGGTTTGCGGCCACGTAGGATGCACAGCTTGCGTATTTGGTTGGGTTGGACTTGTAGCACGAGGTCGCTTGCCAGAAAACATCCTGGCCAGCATAGTCGCCACAGAAGGTCGTGTCAATGATCAAGTTGTGGTTCTTGAACAGGTTCTTAACGTCGCAAGAGCCTCCAACGGTGGTGATAGTTGCCTTGCGCCATTTGGTCGGGTCTGGGTGAGCACTCAATGCGTCGATACCATCGGCACTGAGGCGGGGGAAGTTCCAGATCTTGATGGTCGTTCCGGTCCATTCCTGAAATAGCTGTTAGTAGGCATTGGACACCAACATATTTATGTACGAACCAGAGCGTAGATCCCACCACCAACCAAGTTGAAGCTGTCGCCGTAGTTGTTGGAGGAGTCGGTGTTACCAACAGAGCAACCTTGGTTCTCCCACTGGGTTACATGGTCTGCATAGTAGTTGGAGCAGTGCGAGGTAACCAAGCTTCCTCCCTGAGCAGACTTGGAAAGCGTGCAGTCCTGAGTCCCTGTGTGCAGTGTGACGGCGTTCTGTTGGGTCTCGCTGATGTTCTCGATGATGTCAATCTCTCCATCATCGGGCCAGTTCTGTTGTCCGGAAGTCCAGAAGGCCGGCCACACACCACAAACGGACGAGGGCATGTGGGCAATGTCTGCGATGAAGAGACCTCCATTATAGAGCTTCTTACTCTCCACACGAACACTAGCTCTGCCGCGTTTGTTCAAGTCCTTAAGAACAGTCGTCGAGTCAACTCCCATGTATGCTTGGCCAAGGGCGTTCACACTGATCAGCCCTTGGCTTTTGGCAGCATCATGTCCCTTGAAGTCGACGAATCCATGGGTCGGGTCAACATCCTATCAATTTTCAGCACCGTAGGATATGATACCAGACGCCAACAATACATACGTCCATGAAGTTGAACTGGTCGAAGAAGGTCTGTCCTTGGTATACATCTGAAACCTTATACTCTGTTGGTGCAACGGCCACTGCCGCTGCAGCCGATGATGTGAACGCAGCCAAGGCAACGACGCCGGCCTTGACAAAGACTGAAGGAGCCATAATAAAAATCAAATTTCAAAACAAGAAGCGTAACGACTGTGGTATCGATGAATCGATAAAGGAGAGTTGACAGGCAAATCCCAAAGAGAGTGATGGGCGTTGAAGTCAAAAGCACTGGAAGACCAAGCTTCGAAAGAGATGGGACAGGTACACTTTATGAAAGGACTCACCCTTCAGCCCCCGGGCGTCTATGCCCATTGTCATCCAATATGGACATAAATACGAGTCCTAAGGCGTGGGGTCTGCAGCGCGGGGGTATGTTTGGTATCTCGGGTTTTCATCATCTCGGGTTTGCATGAATATCATTGGACCTCATGTTCAATACTACCTCGTACCTGGAGAGCGTGGGCTCAGGAACAGCCGTGAAGGACATGAAGGACGGCAAGTGTGGGTTTCCATAGGTCGAGTCACGGTGAGAATAAAGAGTCTAGTGGTGACAGAGAGTTGCTACGCCGCGAATGTGCATGAGAAATTGCCCAGCCGGGGCCCGGATTGGAGCCAGGTTGGCTTACAGATCGGTCTAGAATAGAACATATACGAAGAATGGCAATATAGCCTCATCTCGCACTGCTGTTGGTTGTCCTGTATGGGGATATGGCGTGGACCGAGCGTATGGAGGGACTTATCGCCTCCACTCACAAGCCTTCTGGCTGCATATAGTGGCATATGGTGGCTGGGCTTTCGTCCGTATACGGAAATTAGCCAATAATGGAACTTATGAAAAGCAGGTACCTTCCGTGCTAACGATCGGAACTGAACCCCGGGGCGTCTCCCGTCTGCCACCACATGGAAACCAGGTCAGAGATCAGCGCACTTTGATCGAGGGTTCTCGATTTAAGCTGTAACCTAAATACGTAGGGAGTAATGTGTCTGTAGATCCGTCATATGGAATAGACGACATCGATCCAACATCACTCATATAATATGAGATAGAGGAGGCAAAAAGAAAAGGGCCTTGAATGGGAAACGACGGGCCGTCATCCAGTAGTAGTAGTGTCATGTCCAGCTGTTGGGTTTAGCGCCGCATAATTATACAGTCTCCTTTGGTTGGGGAGAGGGGAAAATGTGAGGTCGGCTCGCTCCTTCTGGACCCTTCGTCAGTTTTCCGGTGTCAATGACCGCATCACGTGATATGACATCGAAGGCGGGTGACAAAACAATCCGGACACCTAACCTTAACTGTAAGGCGCAAAGTGTCCGGATTGTTTTGTCCTCCGCCTTCGCATATAAACAGAACAAACAGAGCAAACTACCCGCAGGTAAATGCATCCCATGGAAGGTTCGACAACGTTGCTATATAAATTATTGGGCGTGTTATATGCTCCAGCACACGAATAAGTTCTTTGAAGGTTTTATTGAAACTACTCCAAAGACCTTGAATACTTCAAGATGCCTTTAGATTACAGTAAATGGGTGAGTACCTAACTCCCAGTCAAATCTGGAGCTCTATTCCCTACCCCACCAACCCCGCGTTGCCCAAGGCTTACCACCACAGGATGCCCTCGAGCTGAGCGACGACTCGGATATCGAAGTTCACCCAAACGTGGACAAACGCTCCTTTATCCGCGCGAAGCAGAATCAAATTCACCAAGAACGTGATCACCGCAAGCTCCAAATCGCTACTTATAAATATGAACGCATCATCAATGACGGTTTCCTCAAACGCATCGAGGGGCTCCTCACGGCTCTAGAATCCCACAAGTCTGAGGCCGAATCTCGCAGTGCCGATGAAATTATATTCCAATCTCTTATGGAATCAGCAGATCCAGAACATGATCAGCCTCCAGCAAGACCAGAGGGCGTTCACACGGATGAGAAGGAGCTTCCTTCATACTCCAAAATGATTGCTACTCTTATCGACCAGGTCAAGGCCTCAGTCGCCGAAAAGAAAGTGGCCGACTCCGATAAGCTACTCGCGTACCTCGAGGAAGTAAAGCAGCACAAATCAAAGGTGGACGACCTGCAGCGCCAACTCAATGAGAAGCTCGGTGAGCTCGAGCTCACAGACAGCAAGAAAATTACCAGCGCAAGCATACACACCGGTTTCGACTCCTCTTCCGTTAATAAATCCAGCGCTCCTCAACCATCATCGACAGACACATCGTCCGGTGCGAAGCCAAAAGTCAAGGCAGTTGAAGTCCTGAACCCGCAATCCCTCGACAAGACAACCAGCCGAGACTCCGGCGCAGACGCTGATGTCGATGAGCCTGTAACGCCAGCAGAAGGCGAGTCCTCTGACGATGAAGACCACCATGCCACCGAAATCGGCAAACAATTTGCGCGCATCAAGATGGGCGACTACCGCGCCTGCGTCAACTTCATCGGTGAGCATCCAGAGGTGATCGCCGAGCGCGAAACAGATGGGCTCCTAATCATGGCTTTTGATGCCGAGCTTGCCGGTAAATCCAGCGTGGCGCAGCAATGTGTACACCAAGCACTACTCCTGCAGTACTGCAGGACCCTCGGACGCGATGGTGTAGGCCTCTTCTTCAAGCGCATCACGACGCCGGGACACCAGGCGCAGAAGGTCTTTACCGACGATGTCAAGGATACCTACCTGCGCATTCACAAGCGCGCTAAAGAGATCTTGAAGGAACGCGAGAAGGAAGAAGAGGCTGGAGGTGTGGAGCAGATCCAGCTGCACGCCGTGGAGCCAGGGACGGAGATCAAGATTTTCGTGCCACCGAAGGAGTTGCTTGAGTCAGCGGACGAGGAGGAACGCAGGAGCCGCGAGATCTTTGAGGCGTTCCCGCCTGGACTGCAGCGTGCACTTGAGAGCGCGAGCCTGGATGAGGTCAACAAGGTGCTCGGGAAGATGAGTGTGGATGAGGCCGAAGAGGTGGTGGGGCAATTGAGTGAGGGGGGAATGTTGAGTTTGGGGGAGCAGATTATTGATACCACGACAGCGGAGGGGCAGGCTGAGCTGAAAAGGCTGGAGGATGAGGAGAAGGAGTCGAAAGCAGAACAGGAGAAGCTGGACAAGTATGCTGGGGACCCAGAGTGAGCTGTATGACCTGAACCTGCATTGTTGCGTGAGATAGCCACGAGTAGTCACTCGCTCTGGAGCACGTTTTTAGCACCTTTACAATAGTGTATTTACATACAAATATTATTGACCACTACTTGCCTTATGAGTCTGAAAGTGATACGTTGGATCTGTTCGACATGACTAAGTCTTACATTTCCAATAGGCGTTGTCACGGTAGTTGGAAAATTAAAACCCCACCAGGGGAGGGCATTTTGTTTTGATGGGCTCATTCTGTTCCTATCTGCCCCAGCAGCTCATATCATACATAAACGTTACAAATAACCACCTACTTGCACCCCCTAAGACCCATTACATCTCGCCGAAATAATATTGGTTATATGCGGCCCAAACATCCGCACTTTCAAATGGCCCATTTCATTCCAGTGAACATTTGGACGCCAACATTGTCTGTTTCGGACAGCCCTTGCTCCAGCAATAGGCCTCTAATGTGGCCCAGTTGAGTCCTTCCTCAGAATCTCCGCCACATCATCATCAATCCCATCCATGTCATCACCGCCCATTTCCGGGAAATCATAGGCCAAGTTCATTTTCCGTCTCTTATTCGTACTCTCGTCGCCCTTCTCATGTCCATTAATGGCTGGGAGCTGGCCGTAAGGGCCTGCGGAAAGACTAGCCAGGAGATCGGAGCCGGGAGCCGAGGAAAACGATTGCGAGATTGTTTCCACTGATGGCTGGCTCACGTCGGCTTGTGCCTCGGGGGCAGGAGGTGGGCTCACTGGCTCAAAGGCAGGTGGAGTCAAAGCTTCCATTTCGGGCCTGTCAGATTCTGGTGCTGGCGTGGCTGGCGAGTGCGATTGTCCCGGAGTCACGTCAGTGGGCGTAGCAGGGTTGCTGCCTGTTTCGAAGCCCCTCATTATGGCGTTTTCAACCTCGCGCCTCTTGGAATCGATTTCTGTACGTTGAGTCGAGAAACTGGCAACTTGCTCCTGTTCCTTGGAGAGAATGTTGCGGTTCGTATTGAGGATCTTCTCGAGACCTTCAATGAGGAGAGTGCGAGCTTTAATGCTTTCTGCCACAGCCCCCTCTGCACTTGCCAGGGTCTTCAGGAGACTGTTTAAGCGTGCCACGTGGACAGGAGCGGATGGGAGAACCGAGGCTGGGTCGGTGACCTTTTCATATTCGATCGTAGCAGCGTTGACCGCGGTTTTAGTAGGCGCTGCAAGCTTTGTGATGGCCTGTTGCGGAGCGACGAGGGGGACGAGCTCCGTTGGGACGGAAGTGCCACTCTTGGAAAATATACCCCCATCGCCAAAGCCTCGTTTGCCTGACGACTTGTTTTTATCAAGCTCATCGATTCGAGACTCTATGGAGTCTTGGATTGGTGTCTCAAATATCTGTCGCTGCCTCCAGACTTCTACGACGCGCCTCAATTTTTGTTGGACGTCGTTCGTGGCTCCTTTGTACGCGGTTGCTGTTGCTTCTGCGATGACCGGCGAAAATGCAATTAGAAAGTCGTCCTTCTTGCGGGCTTTCGATTGTTGTGCCACCTCTATATGAATAGTTAGCATGATCCCTTCGATTTCGGCGATCCCTGGATGGTGATTGGGACGTACCATTGGCGAGGTAAACCAAGTTCAGCCTCTTATTGCTGTTGGAGTCCTTGAGGCGCTGGAGCCAGAGCTGGCCCGTCCTATCTGCATGTCTCCTGTTTGCGAGGGTCAGTAACTGCACACTGCCCTTGAGGGTAAATCAGTGTCGTTTCGTACCTGTGGAACATCACCCATTGGGCGACAGTGACGATGCTTTCTTGAGTCTCATTGAGAGCAGAAAGCTTCGCAAGGACGGCATCATCAGTGTAGGCCATGATTTGCAGCTTCAGCAGGTATAAGTTGTTTAGATTTCGCAAATATATAGATCCGCGACGGGTTTCCGATTTGTTGATGCCGACTACAAAGCTTTGCGTCGAGCGGCGATGTTTGCGGTTATGGCAATTATCTCAGCAATCAAGCAGTATTGTTATGGTGCTCTTCAAAGAGAGGACGTGCGGAGAAGACAATATAAGGGACGTGTTCCACTACATGTAGGCATGAGGCGTTGCATATGAGAGTTGTCGCATATACGTGGTGATAGCTAAAGCTGATACTTGTAGCTGCAGCGCTGTGGGGCTTTAACGTGAGGGCGTCTCGGGTAGTTCCGTGGGGCCAACCTCCAGGTCCCAACTTCATGGCCCTTCAGACCAAGCGTCGCATTTGACCCTATAATTCGCATCATCGATCACCAAACCATCCTGTCATAACAATAACTACATTATGGCAGATAGATTTCCTTCCCTCGAGGAGTTTGACTCCGGAGGTAAGCACTTTCTGAGTTCCTGAGGTGAAGTCATTCTGGTTTATCTGACAACACCGTAGCCCAAACCGAGAGCAAAGGAGACGCCAACTTCGATGCTCCAGCTGGCGACGACTTCCTTTCTCGCGAGAGAGCAGTTCTAGGAGAAGATGCCACTCAATTTGCCTCAAAGAACGACAAAGCTGCTTTCGTAGATGATGATGACGAAGATGATTTGCTTGGAGGGGGCAACAATGGTGGAGAGGAGGTGACTGAGTTCCAGAACGCCTACCCTGACGTCAATGCCACCGATAATGTCCGCACCCCAAAACCTTTGTCGCCCTGACAGATTATACTGACAAATCACAGTTTGGCCCCACCGGCGGTGCTATCACTTCAAGCAACTATCCATCCTCTTACACCCCCCAAGACAACGAGCCTGAGCCAGACGTTATCCGCGAATGGCGCGAGCGCAGGGACCTCGCTTTACAAGACCGTGAACAGAAGTCGGAGCAGAACAAGGCCGAGACCATCCAGAAGGCCCAGCAGAACATTGACGACTTCTACGATAACTACAACTCCAAGAAAGAGAAGACTGTCGCCCAAACGCGCCGCGAAGCCGAAGAGTTCCTTGCGAACAGGGAGGACACCAGCGCTGGAGGCACTAGCTGGGAGCGCATTGCGAAGCTTGTCGATCTCAGTGGAAAGGGTACCAAGGGAGGTGCCAGCGGAACTGGAAAGGAGAAGTTCAGGGAGCTGCTTCTTAACTTGAGGAAGGACGAGAAGGCTCCAGGTGCAAGTGGCCTTTAAGCGCTGCATCTTTTGGCTTGTAAATTATATTGCGTTAAGGGTATTTGAGACGGAGCCAGATCTCTCTCCCCGAAACTGGCTGGCGTTAGGAGAATATTAAACCATCACACATTGTAGTTAATTCCCTCTGCTGAAATGTGATGTTTAGCCTGCAGTCTACCGCACTATTTATGCCTGGTGTCCTATTAATTTCCAAAATTCTTGCTTGGTTCAATCGAGCACGGCTACTGGTGATTTGAATTGGGCTTCATATGAAATTCAAATTCAAATTCACCTATGACGTTTAAAGAACCCAATACCAAAACTTTACATATTAGTCAGATAACTTTCCAAGGGATAGTTCACTGGAATACGAAACATAAAACCACAGAATGCCCCAAACTGCTCATCCTTTTGGGGGGTTGCACATGTTTCCTGACACAATTGAGATGTAATGAGATTGCGGCGATCTTTTCAATGTCTTCTATCTTCATGTACAGTACAATAATCGTCCAGATGCCGCCAGAAATGGTATGTCCAATCCCCTTCTACCCTTTGGCCCATAACCTCCTAGTTCTTGCCGAACCACGTCTTGTGTCCGAAAACCATGCGGCTCATCATGTATGTCGACGCTAGATAGTACGTCAGGACAAGTTCCGAATCTCAATTATTGCGCCACGGAATTGGATAAAAGCTTACCAGCTAAGCCACCGAAGAGGATGGTGTAGTATGGGTAAAGAAGGACCTTGCTTCTTGCGGTCTGTATGACGAATTAGTCTCGAGTTGGAATATTTGTCTCCGCTGCCGAGCAAGCGGGAGCATAATGATATGGGCAGCCTCGTACCTGGTTCCATTGACGGATACCATTCTTTTGGCCCTCCTGGAATAGGCGCTGGTAGTAAGGGACGCGATTCTCGCGGTTGACGAAGCTGTCGGCAAGAGATTGATTAGCTTTCTACTCGGACAATTTGGGGATGGACGCGCAGCCATTGGAAGGGCAACCCGGTGTTTAGGGGTTGCAGGACTGCGCATATCGTGAACGCAACTTTTGACTTACCCTGCCATTGTGTCTTGTTGTGAATTGAAGCGCAGAAGAAAGATTGAGTTGTTGCGATGCGGTTGCGTGGGCTGATGAGCAGTGAAGTTCCGAGGACGTCGGAGGAACCAGGATCGGATGACTAAGCGGGATTTGCTCCCGCGCCAAATGCATGCATACATAAATTCTTGGTGCTAGGATATCAGTATGATAGCTCCAGAGTAACACAGTGGCGATGGCATCTGTAGTGCTATATCATGCTACTGGTCTAACGGTTATGACATAGTATGCGCCCAGCGCTTCAAAGGCTTCTTTCAAGGCCTTCGTCGCTGGATTTATTGCGGCTCATCGTCGATGGCCCGCCATGCATGAATTCGACGTTGCCTCCTCGATACAGAAGTCAATCGCTGAGGCCACGACGAACCTCAACTTACAGCTCGACATCAAAACGCAAGCCTTCAAATAGGCTGTCCGTAACGCGCTCGTATAGTAGCGATGCCCGACAGGAAATATCGAATCGGACAGGGGAAAGGCCGTACGCATCTACTGGCCAGAAGGACCGCGAAACCCATGGACAACAGCTGCCCGGTGTCCAACCTCGAGCCCGAAACAATCTTTATACCAAGAATATAAGCGAAGCCGAACCTATACCAAATCTATCTGATTTAGACTTGAAAACTGTGGTTGACGAGTTGAAGAAACGCCAATTGAACGCTCCAACCGCAGGGTCTTCCGGAAATGCGGTTGAGCAAGAGAGCACAGAGCGGCTGTGGAATTATGTGGAGGGCAGACTGCAACAGGCCGACAATGAAGTTGTGCGAGATATATGGGGGCATATCAGGTCGACAGGCTTGCACCTCCCTGTGCAAGGTCCTTCAGCAATGAGCAAAGGCGCCCTGGCCGACAATATCTGGGTGCCTATTGTCGAGCTTGGGTTTAAAGAATCCGAAACATTGAACAGCATATGCCAATATGCTAATGAAATGTACGATACGTCTGGAACTCGGTGGTTAAAGCTTTACTTTTATGTTATCCAACATATGCTTCTAAACCATCGTGGCTCGGAGGCCGTTTACTGGCACGATATCTTGTCGCGTCGTCACCCACCTGGACCAGCAACCTTCCAGCGTCTGGTGCGAAATGTCATTATTTCCAAGGAGGGGGACCACAAGTCCCTGAAAAAGATTTATACTCGGAATTCATACCGGACACTATACTCGAAAGTCGTCCCTATTTTGCTTCAAAACCAAGAGTTTGACAAAGCTTTCGATTGGCACATGTTTCTACAGCACCATCGCGATTTGCCTCTCAACGCGGACGTTGTCCAGCCGCTAATTCAATACTTCTCCATATTTGACCCGAAGACAGCAAAGGGGATATCAAGTGGCCTCACAGCTTCTGGCAGCAGCCTGACCACCGGAACAACGACAGAAGGGAACGGGGATAAGTCCAACTCTCGGGATGACATGATGAGCATCATTAATGGCAATGCTCCAGGCTCTGTGGTAAAAGGGTCACAGGCAGACCTGTGGGTTGCCCGCTGGTTTGCAACAAAATGGGTGACGCTGGACATTGCCATCAATACCGCTCATGCTCTGAAAGTCGAATCTATTGGGCCACTTGCATTGCAGGCCATTGCTCTCCGTGAGCCGGTAGCCGCGGATATCACAAGCAGAATAGGTCAACTGGAACAGCGCGGTATCGGTGTTGGGCAATCGTCATATTCAAAGGCGTTGACATCGTTCGCAAAGCGAGGCCAACAGGGCCTTCTAGAAGCCCTATTAGAAAGCGATCAGCACCCACAGTCTTTCGATGACCGAGTTCTGCAAGAGAAGTTGTTGGCAGCCTATGCAAAGTCCGGTGACTGGCGCCAACACCAACTCATCTTGGCTGTGCAACTTGCCAGCGCCATCGATCCAGTGATGGAACAATACAACATGCAGCTCCGTAACCATGCAACACAACGAGACCAAGCGGCAATAGTCAAGGTGCTCGAAACCATGCGCATGAATCGAATTGCAGTGGAGATTGCAACAATACGCTTTATCCTACGGGCCATCCTTCGTCCCCGTGCCCGTGGCCATGGGCCAGACAACTCGGTACCGGGCTATGTGGAGCAAGATATCGGCCTCGCCATATCAATCCTAAAGAACATTATGGAGTACAATAAATTTGTCCCCATAACGGTATGGCGTGAAGTAACACGGAGGCTGGGCATGCTGGGGCGGACTAGCGACCTCCATAGCCTCTGCCTGTGGCTCGTCGGCCAGTATGGCCCCGACAATAATGGGAACGCACGCGTATTAAGTACCAGCTCAACTCTTCTCTCCCATCGGCCTCAACTCTCGACCGGTCACCCACTACATCCTCTCCGCTTATTATTCTCGGACGTTAGGCAGCGCTCAATTGTGGAATGGGGCTTCATCTGGGGCCTGATGTCCTATGCTGCGTCAGTGGATTCTAGTCCAGGGCTTATAGCAGCAACTACTGCCGAAGAACAGAAGAAGCTTGCTTTAGAGCAGATGACCCAAGGCATCCGCTTTCTGAAAGAGCTCCAGAAACGTGGTGTTTATGTCAAAGAAAGCAGTGTCCGCCGTGCGGTACGGGTGCGTCTTGTGATCTTGTATGGTCACAAAGAATCTGTCCAACAACACAATCGAAAGTGGCGCTCCTATAATCCGTTAAGTCTTGAGGAAGTTGTGAAAGGGGCAGGAGTAGCGTGGGGAAATCCGCTATTCCCGAGTGTCGAGGCTGTACGCCTTATGATTGAGAATGGAGGCAAGCAGGAAAAGCCTTCGCCGAAGGCGCGGGGGCCAGCGAGGGGCATTGCTGGCAGTTCTGTAAATGTAGAATTAGATGGTGGCAAGAGATATGATAGACAGGCAGTTTAATGATACCCCTTTTAATATCGTACACGATACATCTCATATACATCAGTTCATATCCTTCACATTTTCTACCTGCTTGTCACTTGGGGAAACTCTTTAGTAACAGGTGAAATGCCTGTGCAAATACGCAAGGTATCATTAACTCTAGCTTGCATGTCACCCCTCTGTTCTGCCGTGCTATTTATCGCAAGATCAGGTAAAACGGCCACCAACGAGCTGCAGCAACCAAATAATCAGAAACCAATTATGCTTCTGGATGTTGTTCTGCCTCGCACCTAGAAGCAACCCTGCTTCGTGCAGAGTAGCGCGATATCTCATACATACGCCGGCGCGCCATTTCCATGTGTTATGCCTCTATGACCGTTTTTGCTGCAATCCGGCGAGCCCACCATATCCCCAGTCGTTATCCGTAATTGTACGCCGGTCGCTAATGTCAAAACTTTCAAAACTGCGCCAAGAGCCATCCGTGAATAGCTGTATTCATTAGGTCGTCCAAGTTCATTCCCAGGTCTACACATCGGTTTCATTCATCTCATTTCCGCTCGGTCCACAGATGTCCGATACGGGATCCAATACTTCAGACGAGCTGAACGCATCGTCGGAATTATCCCATTCTGTCCTAAGTTAGTCAAAGTCATGTTATGCTATGTGGTATCAACGAACCTGAAACTTCATCTTCAGCCAGTTCATCAACTGTCAACTTCTTCAGCTGCGCGAGCACGCCTATATATTGATTAGCGCACGTGATGGTTTCATTTGGAAGCAGAGCAAACACTCACTGGTATAATAGTCATGAAAGGATATTTCGTCGGGGTTCTCAGTCGCTTCATCATAGTATGGCTTGCAAGCGTCGATGATAGCTAGGATATTCATGATGTTGGCTTTCACGGCCTCTTCCCTCGGCCTGACGTGTTTCTCGTGGAGATATCGAAGGCACCCAATGCCAAGTAGCCGCACGGCAGATGCAATGACTTGAGAATTCGCTTGGGCATCGGCCAAAACATCGTCAAGCTGTTGTGCTCCATGACGGAAGAGAGTTGATTGAAGATAGTCTTCTGTTTCGCGTCGAACAGCCGAGTCATAATAAGTAAGCAGGCTAGGTGCCCACACTTGAATTTGGTCAACAGCAAAGGTGAAAAATGCATCGTGGTCAATGTTCGGGTTATTGGAGGGAACGTCGAGAAGCTCTTTGAAGAATCGAAGAAACTCTCTCCCTTCAGAGTTGTTGATTCCCCGAGTGACGTTGCTGACATGGTAAATCATCTTTTCAATGCATTCCAGCGAGTCCACGGTGCGGCAATATGTCACAGCAGCAGCAAGAAATGGTGCTGAAGATGCCGCACCGGGCATTTTGCGAATACCCTGGCGAATGGCATTGAAGACGCTTGTGTAGGTGTCGTCAAAGTTTTCCAGCAGAAGCCCAATTATTGCCTGTGTTGACCGCGGGTTCTGGTTATAGTTCAGCAACTTCTCTGTTAAAATGTTCATATTGCCTCTCGTCCAATGCTGGATAAGAAGATTATACTCCGGGGTGCTGAGTGGTAAAAGTTCATCGTCTTCCAACAACGCAAGTCGACTTTCCCGAGCGGAGATGCGCGCAGCACTGAGATCGCAAGATTTGAGTAAAACTTCCAACAAACCAATGATGTTCTCTAACGATACGGGCCTAGTGACTGGCCTTTTGTGGATAATAGCAAGCATGCGCGTGTACTGTGGGTGTGGCGGTAGAGCCGCATCAGCAGTCAAGATTTCCAGAGCTTTGAGGAGGAACCCCGCGTCGAGAAGGGAGGCTGTCTCGAAGGTACCTAGTCCCACCATGCGAATAAGCAAGCCAAAATATTCTGGCCAGGCCTTTACGCTCATGTGAAAGCTATCCCAGAACTTCAGAAGGGCGCCTAATACCCTGGGGAACAGCCTTGGGTTTTCAATGACTTCAACGTCATCTTCAATGTCACTGCCATATCCACATAAGCCATAGTCAACTGTGGCATCTTCTTTCACTTTATTAAGTGCTGCCACAACAGCCAAACCAATTTCGCTCCGGACCATGTGCTCTGGGTTCCGCATCAATAACTGCCTGAATGCTTCATGGTGGTGAACCAGCCAGTCTAAAAAATCCTCGCAACATTCGGTGCAAGATTTCAGTCTGTGGCATACTGTAAGCATGTATGTTGCAAAATCCGGAAGATCTTTCGCTCGTGCCATAACTTGATCTAGATGAAGAAGTGTTGTTGACAATGCCAACCTGCTTAGACTATGGTTGTCTGGCAAGTGCCCGTGGCGAAAATGATGATCATTATCCATCATTCTTAGCACAAACTGTGCATGTGACTCGTCGTAAAGGCAGTACTTCCTGAGAAGCATCTCATTTTCGCGGGTTATGTAATTGCTGAAAAGCTGTGGTATTGGTAGCTGAAATGTGCGTTGGCTAGTAGCCGCCATCAGCTCCCGTTGATGCTCTTCGACGACTGATGACCGCTGGTAGAAGAGCATATATGCACTCCAGCTCTTGTCGAATTGAAATGATCCATTTTCGGGGCCACGGTAGTCAAGACCGCCAAAGCAACTGGCTTCAATGCTATTGGGGTCAAAAGAAGTGACATTGTCATCGTTGAATTCCACCCAGGCCGGGTTCTTCCCACGCGATGGTCTCTCTCGAATGTATGAGTAATAGTGGCCAGACTCCGCAGTCCCTGAATGAACAAGTATTCCAACAAGTTCAAACATATCACTTGGTATTTCCCCGTCCATAAGATGCTCTACTTTGTAAGGACGCATGTCGATCTTGTGTGGGAAGCTGAAGTAGTCGTTGATCTTGCTCCGCTGCATAGTGCGTAGGTTGAAGTCGAATCTCTTGAGATGGAAGATTAGATTATCGGGGACATCTTGTAGGCAGGCCCTTTTGACCGCATTAACATCTCTGTCGCAAGTCGAACATTTGTACTTGTTGTCTCCTTCCATGACTTCGCCGTCAACATAGGCCTGAAGGCTTTCCTGGAGCGAACTTTTGCCTTTAATGTCGCATTGTATGGCCGAGAATGGCTCTAGACTTTCTGAGATATGCGGGCATTCTTTGGACTTCACTTGATGAACTAGCTGCCCTCCATAGAAAGACCGAAATAGCAACTTGTCCTCCGGAGACGATATCTGGCTCTCCCAGCGATCTATGAGTAGATTGTAGAATTCATCCACATCCATCTGGATATTAACATCAATGTTGGTGTCATCGTATGTTCGGATAGAAAGTGCAAGACTAGTTGGGTCGATGAATCGCTTATAGCTATTTTGCATAAATCCGAAGAGCTTTTGTGTCTCAGCGAGCAGTTTTTGGCTCGAATCGCTTTCCGATAAGGGGCTGCTGCCCTCTAATAAGGGGACGTTCAGCATGAATCCTCGGAATGAGATATTCATGAAAAGTTGGGTGAACAGAGAGTTCAAGTAACATGTATTCGATAGGTTCTTCAGGCCAACATATCCAGTCGACGAGCGCAGGCATTTGGACCTATCGAAACCATATTGAAGGTCAAACGCATAGGGAACTATATTCTGTCAGCTTGGTCCAGAGAGAGGCCGCTGTCGGATACTTACGGTCATCGGTAGGATCGTACGGAGCGAGGCTCTCCATTTGATTCATTATTTCCCTGTACTGTTCAACGTCATCTCTGGTTAGATTTACGATTGCATCCGCCAGATATCTGCGAGTCGTCGAGTTCAGGACAGGTACGTTCTCTGGGAGTATATCGTCGTCTTCCATATCGGAGAGAGGCGGGAATAAGTGCTTATTGAACAACTGTATGCCCAATTGATTCGAAGGTATTGGATGTTTTGATGCCTTCGCAAATGATGTACACCAGTACAAAAGGTTCGAGAGCCCTCGAGCAATGACATCGATTTCATCCGTAGTCCCTACGGTTTCTTGCGCTGTATGCTGTGTTAAAAGTGTACCCCACTGGAATAAACATGCGTCCAGATCCACGCTGCCAACCGAAGACTCGGCGAGGTTACGGAACACTAGGAGCGCAACAGAGAAAGCCTCCTCGCACTGGTCGGGAAGTGACACTGCGGAGGGAATCATTTCTCTAAGGAGAGGCCAGAAAGCTGTTGTGATATCCAGAGTTGAAAGGGCAGACAAGCTTGGTGTAAAGGTACATTTGCTCGTCATCTGCTTCATAATACTCTTCCGCAATGAACTTCGACGATCTTCCAAGAGAAGTTTACGGATGAGTTGAGGAGTAGATGGATCTGTAATAAAGCTTGTCCAGAAAGGCCGACAGTGAAGGGAGGCTTCTAAAATAGCCTCAAAAGCACTCGAGACCATTTGAATAGAGTTCTTTGCCGCTTTACTCAGGCGCGCAGACTCCAAGATCCGTAAAAGACATTCCAGGAGAGTCGGCGTCAAACAGTTTGTGACTGTCTCGACTGGAATAGGCTCTCGCAGCAATTTCATAAGGCATTCGACGAGTGCTTGGGCAAGAAGGCTTCTTAGGTCCTCATTTGCGCAACTATCAAGAACTTCTTGGTTTGTTATAGCGGAGACGATCAAACCGAGTGATCTGGATAGGAGACTGCTATCAGGCTTCCCCTCTCGCATTCGAGCTTCCAGAGTTTCGCGCAAGGCGTAGACCGCATATAAGCATTTGAATGGCTGTCCAAGTGGGAATACTTCAGCCCAGGCTGTGGTGTCGTCCTCGAAAGCGGTGAGAAGCTTAGGATAGACGGGAAATTTGACGAGGAAATGATAAATCTCCTTTGAAAGTCTTTCCTCCATCCCAAGATAGTCCCAAAAGGCGTCGAAATGGTTTATGACCTCCACTTCCAGGCTCGTTGTCCCCGGTTTTGAGCTACCGCCTCGTGGTTGTTCATCATCCTGCCGAGTAACGAGCACCAAACCCTTGCCAATTTGCAGTTCCTCCAATGTAGCTCCTTGAGTATTCGCATTGTCAGCAATTTCAGCTCCCCAATGGTAGAGCTTAAAGTTCTTGAATTTGGTAGCCATTTCCACAATAGCAAAGAGCTCCGCCACATTATTCAACTTGCCAACCTCCAAACCGCTCACGGTTCCATGCTCCTGGCCATCAAATATTTGGTATTTGAAATCCAGCACCTCGCCTTTTACTTCTGTGGAAGGGCCAGGCTCTGCGGGTCTTGGCTTCGGCACCGCGAAGTATGGCTTTAACTGATATGCCCGTAGAAATTCACGTAGAAGGAGTAGTGAGCGTGTGAATATCAACTCTTCCTCACCAACGTACTGCTCCGGTGGAGTGATGGCCATGGATTCATCGTCGGCACTAGCAGAAACATCGTTGGAGCCCTTCAACTTTCCGGCGGCATATGACATTTGCTCCAAACAGCGATTGACCAGCTTCAAATGCACAGAATGGGCCCTTGGTCGAGCCATTGATTGGATCATCGGGCTATCCACATAAAGCTCGACCAACATGTTGATTGCTGGGTCTTCGATTGAATTTGGTGGGGCGGTCAAAATCATTCTCCAAAGATGCTCAAGCCCATGAGCTCCTGATGCTGTATCCTCATCCAACAGATCGCCCTGCACGCCTCGCAGCCATGCCTGAATCGCTTCTCGAGTGAAGTCCAGGGATCCGATGGTGTAACATTGTGGCTCAAGTTTTGGCAGGTATTTTTCGAAGCATGTCGCAATGAAGACGTTCTTTGACGACACCTTGGCAGCTGCACTATTCAGTATCTGCCATGCCATTTCTCTATCCGCAGAGCTTTGCCCTCCTTGCCCAACAAAAGCAGTCCATAGCCGCTCACCGAGTTCCGGCGTTATGGACCTTGGCTCATTAAGAATAATTGCAAGCAGGAGGTCTCGTCGAGCTTGGCGAGCAGGGCTATTGAAATTTGGTGGAACTGAATTCGGTTCTTGGGGGCGATTGGTATATTCAATTTCCTCGACCATTATCTTTGTGAGGTCACGCTCTGCCGTAAGAATACGCAGATCAGTTGCGAGGTTTTGGCTCAGTAGCCCAAAGAGTGCACAAATGCTGCCGGATGCAGTCGGACTTCTGCTTGCTATGTCTTGGATAGAAGCCAGATAAATCTTATTTCGGATTTCAGCTTCTGGACCATGTCGGACAAGTTCGCGGAGCCGATTTGTTGCCCAGTGCTGTACATCCAGGAGGCCCAGGGGTGCATCTGAACGGGGCATGGATGATTCTCTGATAAGCCGGATGCAGAGTTCATAGGGCGGCGCATCAAGATATTCGGTCCTATCGTCTCCAGTAGCTTTCTCAATCAAAAGGCCAATTACTCTTTGGCAGTGATCTCTCATGGCAGTCGTAAATGCTTCAATCGGTAAGGCACTTGCTATATCGCAAAGATAGAGCAGCTTATCGTAGTCAAGCAAATTGAGCACACTTGCAAGCATTCGGAGCACTGCTTCTACCACTCGTGGATCCTGACTTGTCGTGACAGTTTGCCAAATAGTGTCCGTTTCCTTGTTGGTGTAAGACTTCGTTGCCATCAGGAATCCGACAATGTTGCCGCTTTCGCTGATGAGCTCGGGGTGGGAGCCAGTTCCAACAATGTAGTCCACAAGCTTATTCGCCATGATGTATTCAGCAAAATGAATGAGGATTGGTTGACGAGAGGAATCCTCTCTCTTGTGCTTCGTGTAGAGGCTCAGAAGTTCTGTGCACATAGTCGTCACCCCGCATACACGCAGCTGCATCTGGCCACATACTATAATCTTTTTGAGCATGGCAAATTTCCACTCGGCAGATATGACGATGCCATTAAATTTCGGTGGCATCGTCGGATGCGATTCTAACTGGTTGCGGATGGATTCCTCGACAGGAGAGTTCTCAAGGTTCAGAGCGGCAAGATAAACCCGAGAGAGTCCTATGATGTGGACGAGAGCGGCCTCGGCCGTCAACATTGTTGCATGCTTCTCAATAATAGTATCAAGGGCTGGCGCAAGGACTTTGAAGAACTGATAGCCTTGTTTTATGAGCAGGTCGGTGTTCTCCATAGGAGATCGGTAGGTTGGGCCGGAGTTGTTGTAATATGATAAACTGGAGGAGATGGCCAGGTCGACGATGCGTGATGGTTCCGTCAAATCTTCGATTGCCTTGGGATATTTGGATATCATCGCCAAGTGCCCGCGAACAAACCGGGTAAGTGCAGGTATGCTGCCGACATTATCGATGAAATGCCTCACCATGCTGCTCACTTCATCGGTCCAGTCGAAGCGGTAGTGTTGTTCCAAGTTATGCCCGATGTTGAAGTCCCTTTTCTGAAGTAGCCACCCAAAAGCCAGGAGATATGGCCTGGAAACCAGCATAGGTTGCGAGGTCTCATCGTCAAGCTCTTCGTGCTGGGCAAGAGTTCTGACATCCATGACCACAAAGCGCGCCGTCAGTTCCGCGAATTGCGTGAAAAAATCCGATACAGCCTGCCGACTGTCACGGCTCTTCTGTAGGAAACTTCCGAAAAAGCTTCTGTAGCAAGTCAGTAACGTTCGGTTTGAGGAGGACTGAAAACTTGCCTTCGTCGGCTAAGAGCCGTCACGATGTCGGGAAGCTTATTCCAGAACTCTGTGTGCTTCTCGTAGGACTCAAACCAAGAGACTTCAGAGTCCTTGGTAACCTGGAGATAGCTAGACATCCAGTCTCTTAATCTGCAGAACATATCGTCGCCATCTATGGCGTCTATCGGTGGTGTCAGCAACTACAAATGCTCAAGGTATATATGAAAGGTGCGTACCATGTTCGAAGAAGTGTGCAATTTTTCGGACGGTTACCACCACTAGCTCATTTCCAGATGCGTATGGGAAGTCCAGGACTGGGTCGCAGTCAAAAAGAAGTTCGTCGTCGTCGTCGATAACGGCGACAGGTGGGCTCTGCCCGTATTCGATATCCTCGTCCTCCATTATGAGTTCCACCTTTGGACTGCCCAACGTTGAAGAGGAAGATGAAATGGTTTCTGGGGGGGCGGCAACTCCATCCGAATCCAGTTCTATGTCCAGTTGTGGGATTTGGTCTGTGTCTGGCATTTTCGATGGAGTGGTGGGGGAGAAGGAGGGAGACGATGTCAGGTCAACCGCTTTGTTCGATCTTAGGTTGATTGTGACCTTGCTGGATGTAGGCTCCGGTATAGTTTTATTCGCCTGGGTTCGAGAGGGCGTCTGCGGTTGAGTGAGCCTAGCCTCTATCGATGGGCTCTGTTCCCTGGGAGTCGTAACATAGGTCGATGAAGCCTTGCCAGTATCTGCTGATCTGCTTCGTGAACCGCTGGAGACACGCTGCCTCTTTCTTGCGGAGTATTCGGAGGAGTCGTCGAAGGGTTTGGGTCGAGTTGAACACGGCTCTGACGATACCGCACGTTCTCGCGACACTTCTGTCGCTTCGAGGTCCATCTGGCCGAACCAGAGCACTAATTGTTGGCAAGGCCAAGGTGCTCTGGTGCTGTGTGATGAGGCACAGTGATTTCAGAATCACAGGCCTGGTTCGAAAATGGTGATGTGTAGAATCGCCATATGGAGGGGTTGTAGATAGGCAGCGATGTTAATAACAAGCTTTGGACTGGCGTGGTGCAAACGAATATTAGATAGAAGGGTTTGGGAACAGCCCCGCCTTAGCTGTCTGGAAATAGCTGTACGTGCAGGCACTTGTCGATAAGGTAGACGAGCTCACAAGCGTGTCGGATGGTGATCAATCGCGCGCTACCTAGATTACCCAACAACCCACATCAAAAAGGCACAGCCACCCCACGTAATTTATATAGTGCTTGAATGTACTGTATATTATTATAGCACGAGAACAGCACAACTTCCTACGCCATACATCTCAATCTGATTCTGTGTATGCGTAGGTTTACTTCATCAGGGCTTTTTTAACTTGTACTGTATGAGTGAATTTGTTCATTTGAGCCTTTGATTCGTCTCCATCTACTTTTCCCTGGGATTCTTTTGTCTTTATTCGATTTAAAATATAAAATTCATCGAAAAAGTGAAACATCGGCATTCACCAAACACAATCCAGCCAATAAAAAGAGTAAACACAGGATCAACTCACATGCAGAGCATCGAGGTTTGGTAATGTCATTTGTTCATTAAAAAGTTTACTCTTATCTATTTTTTACCCATACTCCATTCCACAAACCCGACTCTAATGCTGTCCGGGTGGCGAACTATTCCAGCTCGATGGTTGCTGGAGGCTTGCTTGTGATGTCAAGCATAACGCGGCATACTCCCTACAATTTCGTTAGTATCGTGCTTATATATATGTGTGGAAGAGTAACTAGGAGGGTCAGAAATGGGGATAGTTTACCTTCACGTTGTTGACAATCTTTGTTGAGACCTGGTTGAGGAAATCGTGGCTGAATGGGAATGCCTTTGCTGTCATGACTAAATCATAATTAGTATATGTGACCGGGTTATATCTTTCCAAATAATCGAGAAAGCACTTACAGTCCGTGGTCTCGACGGCACGTAGGATAATAAGATGCTCGTAAGCACGCTGGTCACCCTGAAAACATTCATTAGCCTCTGGAATAGGGACTGCAAATTATAATCAAGTGCTCACCATCACGCCAACGGCCTTGCTAGTGTCCAGAGCTGCAAATGCCTGGGAGATTTTGTCGTATAGACCCCATTCACGGATCATGCTAATGAAGATATGGTCCGCTTGGCGCACCATCTCCACACGTTCAGGTGTCACCTCACCCAAAATGCTGTTCACGTCTCTGGTTAGCGTTTGAAAACGGGGATACGGGATAGCATGAGGGATAGTATTACCGAATAGCAAGACCGGGACCTAGTAAACCACCACTGTTAGCATTTGTTTGTTCCGAGATTCTCCATAACTCCTGTAAAGGTTCCATGAAAGTCTAAATTTATCACGTACCTGGGAAGGGGTGTCTCATAACAAGGTCGTGGGGAATGCCAAGTTGCCTTCCAAGATCACGGACCTCATCCTTGAAGAGCTCTCGCAGAGGCTCAATCAGCTTCAGTCCCTGACCATCAAGCATGCGCTGAGGAAGAGCAAGGTTGTGGTGGGTTTTAATGGTGGCGCTGGGGCCCTTGAAGGAGATGCTGCAGAGCCAATGTTAGCAATTATCTCAATTTGACCCCCCTTATAGGTCTTGAAATTCTCATGAAAGAGGTTGAAAACCAAACCCTGCCGGGCTACTAACCTCTCAATGACATCAGGATACAAAGTCCCTTGCAAGAAGAACTCGACTGGTCCAGCCCTATCGGTCTTTGCTGCCGCAGCCTCAATCTTCTTGGCCTCCTCCTCGAAGACCTCGATAAACTTTCCTCCAATGAACTTGCGCTTCTTCTCCGGGTCTGTGACATCCTTAAGACCGTCAAGGAATGCCTTAGAAGCATCTGCCACAGTCAAGTTGATGCCCATGTGCTCGGAAAGCATCTTCTGCACCTGCTCGCACTCGTTCAGGCGCATAACGCCGTTGTTGACGAGGACGGCGTGGAAGCGGTCACCAATTGCGCGCTGCATAAGCTTAGCAGCCACAGTAGAGTCGACACCACCGCTGACAGCGCCAAGGACTTGACCATCCCCGACAAATTTACGGATACGGATGACTTCTTGCTCGACAAAGTTGGCCATGGTCCAGTTCTGTTTTGCGCCGCAAATCTTAACAGCAAAGTTCTCGAGGATCTTCGTGCCGTTCTCCGTGTGTGTAACCTCTGGGTGAAGCTGGAGACCGTAGATGTGCTTGCTCTCGTGGCAGATAGCAGCGTATTCGGAGTTGGGGGTAGTGGCGATGGTGTGGAAGCCCTCTGGGAGCTTGGCCAGCTTGTCACCGTGAGACATCCACACCTTGAACTCGTTCTCGAGTCCATCGAATAGGCGGTCAACGTGACCATCGACCTTCCTGGCCTTGAGATCGGCATGGCCAAACTCTCTTGTGACACCTGCAACGACGTTGTCCTTGCTGCTGCGGTAGGCGATTTCTTGGAGGCCGTAGCATATTCCGAGGATCGGTACGTTCAGGTCGAAGTATGCTGGGTCGACATGGGGCGCGCCCTCTTCGTATACACTGGAGGGTCCACCGGACAGGATGATACCAGCAGGCTTCCAGTCGAGGTCGGCCAGCTTCTGGGTGCACGGGAGCATCTCAGAGTAGACATGGAGATCTCTCAGGCGGCGGGTAATCAAGTGGGTGCTGCGGGGGGACGTCAGTCACCAAATTGAAGCCGGGGAAGGGTTGGAAGAATTGGACCCGGGTGGGCACGCGTTACATACTATTGCGAACCAAAGTCCAGGGTGAGAATGGTGTCAAAGGACTTGTGAGGAACCACCTCAGGGATTTCCGATTCCGTTGTGTTGGACATGATGTGGAATGAAGCGTGAGCTTTAATTTAAAATTATGGCTACAAGATATCTTCAATGCCGTCGTGAGCGGCGATAATAAATAAAGACTCACGGTATCTGAGAAAAGAAAAATTTAGCTTATCGCACAAACCCCTCATTATGCGTCAGAAAGATTAGCGATTGTGACTGTGGCGCCCCGCACTTGACGCGATACCAGAAACAGCCCACAAGTACCATGTTAGCCTTTCCGCAGTCAAGGGACTGACGACAGGGTTTGCACGAGGCTACGCTATGTTTTTATAGTACTAGAGCCATATATACTAATCTAGAGCATTTATATAAATTAGATACTCCTACGGCACGGTGCAAGCAGTGCTCCAATTCCCCTGTACGCTACGAGTACGGCTTGCCTTCGAAAAGCCAGAGTTTTATAGAGCTTCGAGCTTCGAGCTGCGGTATTAACGCCGTATATCCAGGGACCCAGTGTCCCCGAAGCAAGTGGCCCAGGTCAGACAACTGTCTACAAGAACTTCAATAGCTCGCAGCTAAGCTGGTACGCACTAAATATGCCGCCGAAGCCAAAGGCGATGTTTGAGCTGGATAGCCCCTATTCAGTCACTGTACCGTATGGCAACTTATCCTCCAACCGTCACGTGTATACCCTCGAATCGAGTAACTGACATCTACTCAGACCTCAACTCAGTGCTGCTGACCAAGACACTATCCTGAATCTTCTTGCCAGGTAGGTTAACAAGTTGCTTCCTGTCCTCCGTCAGGATACCCTCGAAAGTACAACATGAGCCATGAACTAATATCCTCCAGCTTTCTCTCGCCCATTGGCCACCACCGCACCACTCACATTACTCCTTCGAAAGGGAAACGCAGCAAGAGGACCAAACGCCGGGAACTCAAACGTGGTGCCTCCCAACCAGCCCAGGATGAGCCCTCAGTGCCGCCCCCCGAGCTAAGCTCCCACATCCTCGTCGGCCTCAACAGCATTACCCGTCACTTTGACTCTCAATCTCGACAGGCTTGCCCACCATCACTTGGTATACAGGTACCCAGTTCTGATAGCCCACGACGACATCTTGCCGTAGTCATCACGACTTGGCCGTCCATCCCTCCGATCCTCACCTCTCATATTCACAGGCTTCTTCAAACAAGCTCCTTGCTCCACCCCAATCTCCCGCCGACGCGCTTGGTCGTCCTTCCACGGACCAGCGAAAAGCGCCTCTGCAGTGCTCTTGGTGTTCCACGTGCAGGCTTTATCGGGGTATTCGATAATACCCCTAGTGCCACAGCAGTAATCGACTTCTGCTCCGCGAATGTACCTGAAATAGAAGTTGGGAAGTGGCTGAAGGCCGATCAGACGGCCTTTCTGCCTCTGAAAATAAACACCACTTGAAGTGGCTGATTCTGCTTTGCAGAGCAAAGCCTGAATAATAAAACTACATTACACAGGTGGAGGGTTTACCAATGCCCGACAGTCCAAGTGCACGTGTTATTCAAGCCATGGAGGTATTGGAATTTTTTAATATTACTATGCTCAGTGACCGATAAACCAAGTCTAATGGCCAACTTGACAATGAAAACGACCCAAAAGCAATGCATTCGCCGATGAGCCCCCATAACCGCAGATACCCAAACAAACCATAAAACCAGTACAACCGTATACAACCCTACTTTATCAACCACGTCATCTGACAGGCCGGCCTATTTTTTGAGTGAGGAAATAAATCCCGTGGGAAGAGAAACGAAATTAAACCCAGTCATCGTATCATTTCCGATTCATCATAAGTCGTTCGCGTTGCCGCATCTTTCTCCATGCGCAACTTACCTTAGATGATCATGCTCTTCGTCCTCGCGTGGCGCGGCGCCTTCTCTCCAGAAGTCTTGCGGATCTCCTTGCGCTTAAGGCTGTCCTCCCTCTTGAGTACCATGTCGCACCAGCTAACACCATTCTTGGTCTCGCTGCTTGTGCCAATACATTGGTCGAGGACCTTCATCCAGCCTTCTTTATCCTTGGCGGTATCGGCATAAAAGTCAATGACCTCGCCGTTTGCGAAGCGGATACGGAAGCCCTCCTCGACGAACATGTAACCCTCTTCCTCTTCGGCAAAGCCAGACTTGCGACGGCTACCTCCTCTGCCTGTGGTCTCTTTCTGCGTCAATGCCCTGCGGTCATCGATCAGCTTAGACGCATTGGCGAGATTTATCGTTGCACGAGGTTGGCCAGTCGACTCATGGTAGGCCGTCAACTTGCTACCGTTGAGCTTAAACATGCGACGACGCCAGTACTGAAATATGTTAGTAAAACGAAAATAAATATCTTCCATCCGATGACTTACAGGACAGTCTCCACCTTGTTGGCTCAAGTAACCATTGTGGCATCTAGCCAACGCTTCCTCGGCATCCTTCATTGCGCGGATACACGAGTTCATGCTCTTGGGGATATCATCGTCGGTAGCGCCCTTTGGTTTCGGGACAAACAAAAGCTGAAGCTCAAGCTTTCCGACCTTGTAAGGTGCCCGGCGGCGGGTCTGAGTAGCGCCAGTCTTGCTCTTAACGCTGCTCATACCTCCCACTTCTTCGGTAGCCCACTCGTTAAAGCATGTTACATCAACAACGTATGGTCTTCCATAGCACATCTGCTCATGATCTTTCAAGCAGACGTACGATCGGCCAAAGCTTCCATCATCTGCAGCAAGAGGGGAGAGTAGATCCCACGCAGTAGGTTGCTGGGACATACGCTTAGCAGCCATCTCGCTCTGCTGCTTATCGGCGGCACGTTGCTGTTCCTCCTTTTGTCTCATCTCAAGTTCCTTACGCTTCTTTGGCGAGGTGAAAACGCGAGAAAATGTAGATGGCTTCTGAACCTTAGATTTTGTTGGCGATTCAACAACCCGTTGTGGCGGCGGCTTTTGAAGCTTAGCGTTCAGGGTGAGTTGGAATTCCAGTTCGTTGGGGACGACCAGTTCAAACTCTTGGCCGATAGGTGCATTCTTGCCAAGTTCAAGCCACGCTGTTGTGACACAGTGAACCCCATTGTCTAAAGTGAGAGCGAACCAGGTGCGTTCATCTTGAAGCGAGGTTAGCGGCTGCATAAAGAAAAGAAGGATTTATACTGACTCTTTGGCAAAGGAAGTCCAAGATCCTTAACACCAATAACCTTTACGAACAGTCGACCTCTCTCGCCATTGTCAGGCTCGCCAACATCAACCTGAGCATCTTCTGCAACCATACCCAATCCAGCAACGTTGCTCTGTTGACCAGGCAAAGGAGGAGCTGGGCCGGATGGCATCCTCTTCCTCCCACCAGTGCTGTCTCTCGTGCTTCGCTTCCTCGGCGAGCCATTCCAAGGCTCCACCGTCCATGACTGTGGTCGTTGTTTCACGGGAGAATTGCCTGCTGATCGAGTGTCGCGGAAGTTTTGGGCTTCTACGTCAGTTCCACTGCTCGCAACTACAACCTTGGTGTTTTGACGCATAAGATATCCGCGCTGTTTACGAGGGGTAATGTTAGCATGCATTTCTTGAAATCTTTGTATACCGGCTTCTAACGTAGACACTTGTCCATGGAGACTTTGGGAATCGATTGGGTAGTAATGAGAAAGGTTAAACGCAACCTTTTGAGCTTCAATCAAGCGATCGAAGTCCTGGTCGAGACTGAGACCAAGGTCACTTCCGATGTCCAGTGTAAGACCATCCCTTTTGAGGCTTGGGATACGCTTCATTCCGTCGCCAGCAGATTCCGCTTCCGGATCTTCCAAATCGCGCTCCATGCTCTGAGAAGGTCGGTTACGGTGTCGCTGTGGGATGGGTGGAATTGGGTACTCGGTGCTGATTTGGCGTCTGGCTTCCCTCATCGCCATTATATCCGACGGAGTGGCGGAAGGCCGGGTCTTGAGCTTTGAACCAGACGACGCCTTGATAGTTGCCATTTGCTCTGGGACAGCAACTGGAGAGTCTCTCGGAGGAGATTCCTCGTACGATACCTGATGATGCACAACTGATTCAGGAGTACCAACTTCATCCTCACTTTCAGAACCCCAGCCAGCGCCATCGTATTCGGGCTTGGGGAGAGCATATTTCGCGGGGGTACCTGGTGGTGTAGAGGTACGTCCTGCGTCAAGAGGCTCAATGACTGCCTCCGATGTACTGGCCGTTTCATCTTTGGGTGGTGGAGGTGGAGGAGAAGGAGTCATGTATGATTGAAGGCTCAGTCCGAAATTGTTGTTGTCCAAGTATCCAGGCAGTGCTGGCAACGAGGCTTGGTCCTCCTTGTTTTCCGTGTCCACTGAAGGAATATCTGGTTGTGGTGCGGTCAAACGTGGAGTTGGTGGTCCATCATCTTCTGGTGCGTTGTTCAACTCAAGCTCAGGGCTCTTGTTTTGTGGAGTTTGGTCTGAGTAGTGGCTATCCTGGTCCTCATCTGCGTTGAGATCCTCGCGAACAATAGAATTATTGATGTCATAGTCATCCACTCGAGATTCGGGGCGACCCTGATACATCTCGGGGATGTCATAGACATCAATCTCCGAATCTTCTTCTTCAGGCTTGATAACCACACTGTCATCATCGGCAATCGTGACATCCTCAGTGGATGGAATAGCCACGTCAGGGTCCGGAGCAGTTGTGCGCTCAGTTCGAGAGCTTGGTGGTGGGGAGGAAAAGTTATACTCCGAGTCCACTGTAAACGAATCGTGGCCGTTGACCTTGCGAAGAATAGACTCCCTGGAAACTCGTTCTGGGAGCTGAAAGTCGCCAAGATCAGCAAGAGTGTCTTCATCCTCATGTATTTTGATTTCGCCATCATCAGCTTCTGGTGTGGCGCTGCATCGGTCACGCGCTCCACCACGTCTCATCCGGCGCTCTCGCTGTGTCTCTGCCACAGGCTTAGTTTTATCATCGTCCTGGATCATCATGAGACGGAGGCGTTCTTCAAGTGGCATGCGTCCTCCAGTGAGGCCCTGGATTTCGGTCTTGCTAAAAGAAGCTGCGGCGACCGAACCCTGCGTGCCTCTTGGAACACTGCTTGCTCGTTCAGCTGCCGCAAAGAGCCCAGAATTCCTCTTCTCCGAGGCACCTGGAAGAGGTGGCAGTGGTCGATGATCTCCGCTGATGTTACGCGTCACAGTCGGGGATCCCATATCAGATCCACCCAAGGGGCTCGAAGGCTCCAGCTGCGCATCGAATGGATCCGAGCTGCCTCCATTGGCTGTGTTAGAAAAGCGCCAGTCATCCGGTCCGACAACTGGAGTCTTATCTGTATCTTCGAGTGATGCGTCGAAGCTGTCATCTAACTCGAACGAGCCAGATCTGTTATAACTCTCTTCTTCATCATCCTCCGCGGAGTCGTAGCTATTTTCCCTGGAGTTGGTCCCGACAGAGGAAAGGTCTGGAGTAACCATTTCGTACTCATTTATTTGCGGTGCCGCATCAAATGTAACGCTCTTCGCATGGCGGTGCAGGCTGCGACCTTCGGGTAGCTCATGTTCGCCGCCTGAGTATTCTGGCGAGCTGATTTTGTCTTCATCATATGGCATTTTTGAGCCAAAGCGGGTGGCTGCAAGCGACGACTTCATTGGAGAAGTTTGATCCTTCTTGGGTGATTCCCGTACGACGGTTGATGTGAGTGGGAGCTTCGTCGGCGAGTATGGCGAAACAATATCTTTGCTCGGTGCGCGACCATGTCCGAATGCACGTCCTCGCTCCTCAGAGCGAAACCCATCTAGTCCCTGACCGCCATATGCGTTTCCTTGTATTTGCTTCGCAAGTGGTCGCTCAATGTTTGGAATTGATGTTGGGTCGTATTCTTGCTTCTGCTCACGAGCAAACATGTTGCTGTTCTTGACACGCGAGGCACGTTGGAGCCTCTCAATTGACGACCGTCTTGTTGGAGATGGCGACATTTCACGCTTTCCAAACATGCCATTCTCTGAATTGAATCGATTGGGCGTCGCTGGGTCACGGCCTTGCCAGAACAACCGTGGTGACGAGTTCCCTTCGGACGCATTGAAGGGGGAAGATTGGAATGGAGACGAATCCATGTTGATAGCCATTTTCTGTTTCCTCGTCAGTATGTGGAAGTGTGTTGGAATATAACATTGACGCTTCTTACCTTTGGAGATCCTTGGTTGAAGCTGGGAGAGTTTTGCCTCCTCTCAGTAGGTGCCAATTCAGTCAGGGCGCGAGGAATGGAACTCCCCATCTTAGTAGGAGATGTGTTTGGCGTGCTCTTTTGAATCCTGAGCGGATGTACCTGCGTAATATTGTCAACAGTTGTAAGTTTGGCAAACTCAATGTTTACATACCGGTTGCGATGTCATTGCTGCTTCATTCAACCTTTAGTTACAGGCCGCGGGTGTATATTTGTATTGTTTCAAGCAAGAGGTGCTTTGGGATTAGATGCAGGAGTCTGCAGCATGCGAAGAGTGAGGACAACAAGGCGAAGACGGCGAGATGATGCGTGGACTAAGACCTCGAGTATGTCTTGGAGTTGTTTGAGACAAAAAGACGGTGTTGTTTTTTTCAGAGTAGTATACCACAGAACATGAAAGATTGGTCCGGTATATCAAATGTTCTTCATAAGTATACCGACTGTGGATGCGATGTTGAGTTGATCGTGCGCTTTCAATTCTGCGAGGTGAGGTTGTATTGTAGGCGACCCATGGTGTGGTTGGCTTGTTTGCCATCAACAATCTGGTTGCTAAGGCAACATGTTGATGTCACACACAGCCTCGTCAACCTAGTGTGTTTCATAATTTATTGTGAGCAATATATGTTTCCGGCTTATATTCGAGTAGCAAAAGCACTGTGTGTAACTCTGGATACGGAGAGAAAGGCCCAAATTAATTGTATGGTGGTTCAGTGAAGTGTCATTATCCCCACCGGCCGGGGATTTATAGGAAGGTTAACGGTATCCTTTGCCTTATTTATAACAGTCAAACGAAGAAACAGTAAATGAAAGTGGAAGCCATTATTTATGATCCTATGCCCAGCTACCTAAATATTACCTTCAAAAGAGTACTTCGTACCAAAAATGAAGCTTCCTGATTTTTGCCCAAGGCCTCAAGCCCTAAGCAACCGTGCTACCCCATTCGTTTCAAAGCATTCCGATATTGCCAAGCAATTGTCTACCCCTCGTATAATTACATCACAGACCCAGCCTAGACCTGAATGTGCCTTTGGCGCTTGCGAGAGCTGCCGCTTGGGGTACTGTGGGGTTTTTCGCGGCTCTCGTTCTTGAGCTTCTCGTCCAAAACGCGAGCTGTCATAGCCGTCAGTATGAGAACCTAAGATCATAACTCGCAATGCTGAACAAAACTTACTCAACACGTCAAAGCCAAATTGCGGGAATTCCAAGCACATCTTCCTGAACTCATCTTCTGCTTCGGCGCGCAGGACATGGGATCTATGCGCCCAAAACGACGCAACGGGCTTGCGGATTGTGGTATCGCCCTCGGTAGTATTGGCATAAACGTAGCGGGCGTATTGAATCTCGCCCTTTGCATTGGAATTGACGCAGTGAACTGTTTATATGTTAGAGATAATGGTCCAAGGATACAGTGGCAAGCGTTAACTTACTCTTTGAAAGTGAAAGCGCCTTCAGTGCATCGACGCCAAACTTGCCAGCCAGAGTGTAGACCCTTGCATGCTTCAGGAGTTGTTCGCCCGTCTCATCCAATTCTGGCATCGTGGGATCTTTAACTAATCCGCGCTGCCCGGTAACTCTCTGAGGGAAATACTCCCCGGTATAAAGGTACTCCAAGAAGCAGCCAACCGCATCGAGGTTCTCCTCTGACAGGTCAATTGACCTCCGCTAGCACATTGTGAGTAGATGGTTCCTGTCGACTGTAAGTATGGTATACCATACCGGCGTATCCAAATCGAACTCAGCGCAAGCATCCTCGAAGAAAGGGCTTTGCACCAAAAGCGCTTGATGGGCACTGAGGATGGTTTTGGTGTCGTCTTGTCCAACAGTGAGCTCTACGATAGGGCTCTTCAGGTGGTCCACGTATGTCACCCGTGCCGGGACCGTTGCTTCCTCTTCCTCTTCCTCTACAACCTCCTGTTCCTTCCCCCCCTCATCATTCTTGGATCCGTCGGCGGTTGCGACCTCGACTACCTCATCCCCACCCATCTCGACATCTGCACTCCCACCATTCTCAGTCAAACTGTTGTCGCCGGTAATCTCAATGTCCGACATTATGCGCTTCTCTTCGCGATAGAGAAAACCCTCGGTAGGATTGAATAGATCGAATTGGGAAAGTTGCTTCCCACGACAGCTCAGTGGTCTTGATTGAGGGCGAACAGGTGTCAAGTTCGTTATTCGAGCAGCTCTTGGAGTCGTTCAGAGGCTAATTGGTTAATTAGAGATCAATTGCAGATTCGGAAGGGATACATACATTGAAATATGTAGGCGCGTTTGCTGTTGGTGGTGACAATAGTTCACGACCTCGAGCTCCAACCTTGCGGTTTCCGCATCTTAGCAACCTGAAGCGCAAGGCTGTGGTATTGTACTGTACAAGGTACCCTGGAGTGGGGACCATACCCCCAACTTGCGACCCACCAATCCCCACAATCTTGTCCACCTGCAAGGCTGACGGATTTTCAGGTACGAGATTAGTGTATAGCTCCATCACCAAAGTATATCACTAGCGGATGATTATATCGAACAGATTGGCAACTGATAATAATTTTGCATTTTTTAATCAAATATATAGCATAGCAATTACTGGTTTGCGTTTATAATGTGAGACGAGCCGATTTCCTCCTCAGTCTTTGGGGTCTCGGCCGCTCTTGGGTATCTACAACAGCCTCGACCGTAATCTCAGGGCTACCCGTAGAGCCGCGACCTCTTTCTCGTTTTCTGATAGATCTCTCTTCGTCAGGCCTTATAAACCTGTGTATAGTGCGATGGTCTAAAATCCTTTCTTCCGAGTCATCTCGCCCTTCCTTATCCGTCTTCGGCCACTGGAACCCATAAAGTTTGCTGTGACGCTCGCACCTCGGACATGAAGAGCGGGTTAAATAGGCGTCGAGCTGCACGAAATACTCATCGCAGATCTTGCACGAAATCCAAGCTGAAGCGGGCTGAGCAAGTAGAAGCGGCGTTAAGACATAATCGCCTGGCTTTCTAACTTCTGGTGCATGATCAACGTCCGTCACAGCAGGCGCCCTTTTCTTAACATATTTTCTCTTTTTAGTCGTGCTTGCCAGTGTCTTCGTCAGCAGTTTCGTCGATGGGCGTTTTAACTTGCGCGAGGATTTTGGCTCCAAAACGTCTGAGTCAATTGCAGCCAGTTCTGTAATTGAGGCAATAGCTGACCCAACTTCGCCGGCAAATTCAGCTATTGCTGTCGCTGCATCTGAGCCAAGTGTGTCCGCGTCCATACCAGTTGGGCTAGATTGCTCACGAACATCTTTACGAAGACGTGAGTGGCTCTTCTTGCGCAGGGGCCGAACTATAATTGCATCTTCGTCCACGGATGTTGTATCCGTCAGGTTGCTATCATGAGAGGGCAGCATATGTGCTGTATCGTGTCTTGATTCGAAAATGGAACTAGCCCTAGAGCTTTCAGGTGTGGAGTACAGACCGTCCAAATCCCTGGCAGGTACAGATTCCTCTTTGATGCTTCGCCCCGTTCGCTGCCTTTTCCGTGTCGTCTGGGGATCAGGCGTAGACTCTTCGCGCCGTTCTCGTTTCTTGTTGGATTCTACGAGTTGCTGACTGGGCGAAAGCTCTGGTGATGTCGGTTCTTTAGCGACTTTAATCGATCTCTTTGGTGTTCCCTTGGGAACGTGAGGCCTGAGGTCAGGGGTTGCTGAGGGAGTCCGAGATGAGTCCACAAAGTCGGATCTCCTTCGACGTAGTGTGTAGTTACCAATGGCCCCCGCCGATTCCTCAACAGAGGGCTTTGCGACTGGGGTGCTTGATCCGTTGTCGTCTTCCATCTCCCAGCCATTCTCCCGGTTGTCTTCGCAAGTCTTGCAAAGGCACTCACAGTTATCCTCGCCAAAATAATTGTCTCCGTAGGTAACGGTAATCTCATCGCCTATCTCAATATCCCTTACGGCGATGATTTCCATTCCTGCGTTTCCGGTTCTCATCAGCTCAGCATTTGCACCGCAGTCGTGGTTTGCAAAACGTGCTGGGCCCAAGAATAGAGAAGCAGATTTGTTGCGACTTGAGACAACGATGCTGAAGTCGCGCCTACGCTGGTTGATGTCGGCTTCCTCTTCTTTAGTCATTATGACCTGGACCCCGCAGAGGTACTTCACTGTTTCCCCCTTTCTAATCAACCTTCGCGCCGTCACAGAGGCCTCGTGGGTCACCACCGTGTACCGGTTGGTACTTGTGATTTCAAACGGGCAGTCCGGCAAGTAAATGTTGATATACCTCCGCATGTGCTTCCGGAAGTCGTCCCTTTCTTTTCCCGGAGGCAAACTTTCCATAAACTTTCGGAGGCCAGAGAGTTGGAGCAGCTCTGATTCTGCCTTCTCCGCATTCTTCCCAATTATGACCATCTTTTGCAGGATTGAGGTAATATCCTCCTCTCGAACACCCCGCGAGGCATGGTATAGATTGCGATTCTTGCGAATAGTCGTCCAGTAGTATACCTTATCCACGATCGTTAGCGCAGCTCATCTTGCGACTAGATAGTATCTTACATGGTCAACCAAAGCGTCCGTTAGGATATCGTCGTAAGACGTCAATCGCGCAAGCGTAAGACGGTGTTTTTTCTCCGTGGCACATTTTGGCGGCATCGCAACACGTATGTGGTTTTTGGTTCATGCGACAGCCCTTCCAGCCTTGCCCGAATGGCCTCAATTCGAATCTGGAAGTATTACGGTTCCAACGGCACGGCGCGGCTGAGGATGCGGGTACAGGCACGAACAAAGCAATCCTAGTTCATTAAGACGTGAAGGATCGCAGGTTATAGTCCGGAGTGGTGTGTAGATTGGCTTTGGTATTCGAAGGGTGGGACTGAGACTCGAGTCTAATAATGGTGTCCTTGCGCGAGCGCGTCGCCGCACATCTCCTTTCGCAATCCGTTCTCACAGCAGCGGAGAGTCCCTGGTACCTCCCTGCACGTTCCCTTCCCTTGTCGTGCAGCACTCTAGCACCAGACTGGTTGGCTAGACAGGCGTGTAATTTACTAGTAGCTGCGCCTCAGACACCAGCCACACACCAGCCAGACTTGAATGCGAGCCTACAACATCAGGCATGATGCGCTAGCCGCATTCGCGAACCCGAGCCAAATCTTTATGTCGCTGGTCAGTAGAGCATAACCAGATGTTGCGACAGGAAACCTCGGAATCAAGATGATCCAATTAAAGGTGAATAAGTCTTTAAACTGCCGTGTCTAGTGTTCGTGGAGACTAATTATCTTCCCAGACGATGCTTAATTGCATCGACAACTCCGGCGCAGCGGTCGTCGAGTGTGTCAAGGTCCTCCGGATGAAGAGACATGCGAAGATTGGTACGCCTACCCCATGGCCCTGGAAGAGAGTATGGAGCTGACGTCTTTCAGGCGAGCGCATTATCGTTGTCGTTCAAAAGCAGCGCAATTTCGGTCCGGAGTCGGGTCCAGGCAGTGGAAGTGTTTCGACATCTGCCGCCAACAAGGTTCGCCGTGGAGATATGAGGCACGCTGTGGTTGTGCGCACAAAGAAGAAGCTGCAGAGGCCGGATGGGAGTGTGGTGAAGTTCGATGACAATGCCTGTGTCCTGATAAGCAAGACCGGAGATCCCATTGGGACCAGATTGAACGGTTGGTGTTCCAATCAATCCAACTCCACAATGGCACATACTGACTTTCTTCCCAGGCGTTGTAGGCACCGAGTTGAAGAAGATGAAGTGGTCGAAGATTCTATCACTGGCACCAATGCATCTATGAACAAATTGGGGTTATATCAGAATGTACTCATACTGTATAAAGAGGTAGACGGTCACGGCGTTACACATGCGATAATCATTAAAACCTCTCGAAGAGGTCAACAACTATTGTTCTCCGATCATTTTATTACGACCTCTCAATAACTCATGTGCATGATCGAAACTCCAGCTATGCGATCTTCCCTAACGCCTGTGATATGTTTTCCGTCCAAATCCCCAACTCCGATATTAAGTGTAGAAACGCCCCGAGTAGACGACTACTGGAAGATGTGGCCGCACCCACAGCAGACATAAAAGAGTTTCTATGTGAAAATTGTTAGTGTAGATCTGAAAGGGAGTAAAGACAACAATACCATTCCTGTTTCAGCCGAACGTTGTTGCGACTGGAAGAATACAGCATCCTCAGCTTTGCACTTAGGGCAGGACTTGTTTGATCGGGGCAGCTGAAACACAGTGATGTTAGCACTTATCTTTTCAATAGAACATAACATCTCATAGCAAGGTCAAGCCAAATATAGAATGGGGAGCACGAACAGTTGGGTCTGATCCAACATCCTGAGTGACACCAGCCGTTTCGCCCACAGCGTTGTTCAGTACGTTTCGGAAAACACAGGATGAAATGGCCTCTTCGCTGTACTGGCATGTACGACAGGCGAACTGTAGCCGACGAGTGTCGTTGTCTTCCTTTGGGTACAACATATTCGAGCTGTATCATGGGTTAGCACTTAGTAGCATCAGAGATACGTAAATGCATACCATTCACTGCAGAAGCGGAACGTAATCTGCTCCATGTTCTTCTTGGTATCCTCTCCATGGCTAGGTGAAGGCGAAGACATTGTGGCTTGTTTTAATCGGTTTGGGGGGCGATAGAAGCTGTTCTGGATATAGCTTGGAGTTTGGTGAAGTGTTCGGCGGGGGCGAGTGTATCGAGAATTAAGGATCTAGTCGCACTGGTCTGGGGTATCTGCAGTAGCTCTTTCCCTTATATTCGCCGCCGATATGTGGACTTCAAAGTAGAACCTTTCGAATGCTTGAACACTGGAAGGCTTTAAGATCGCCCGCCAAACATATGCGCGCGCCAGTGACAAGGCGCAAACTGAAGCGGAATATAATTCTTCCGTTAGCGAACCCTTTCGCGCGCCTAAAGTTATTTGTCAGCCAACATGGGGTTGTACCGTGCACGGGCTTCCCTTTAGTCCCTTCCCCCGCAAGGTGCGATGCGATAACCCAAACAATAAACAGTAAGACCAGGGATACTTACGCCAAAGTTACTATACTCAGGTCTCAATATTCTCCGAGTATTTTTAAACCGTCATATTCTGTCCCAGGTGCCACGAACCCAAGGACAGCGTCTTCAGACTTGAGATTTAGGTTGTCTACGTCAACCTTCCCCGCTATTTCTTGTATCACGCTCCTCCTACTGAACCAGCACCAGCTCAACAAAACGCCACGATGGTTAGTAACGAAGCTTGATCGAAGCTAGCATACCCTATGTAGCACCCCGTGTATTGATAGCTAACCCTCGATCAGAGCGACGCAGGTCTTCCAGCTGGGTGGGAAGTTAGGCACTCGACCTCCAAGAATCTGCCATACTACTTCAACGCCTCGCAGGCGGTATCACGATGGGAGCCACCGCAGGGAACCGATACCGACAAATTGAAGAACTATATGGCTAGAAATCACAGCGCATCAGAGATCAAGCCAGAGCCATCTGCAGCCAACGGAAACGAGGGCAAGATCCGTGCGGCGCATCTACTGGTGAAGCACAAGGATAGCAGGCGGCCAAGCAGTTGGCGCGAGGTACGGTGTTATCATGGAGCTCACTTATAACTTACTGACGTTGTGATTGCTAGGCCGACATTACTCGCACAAAGGAGGAGGCTATGTCCATCATTCTGGCCCACGAGCAGAGAATCCGAAGCGGGCAGACAACCCTGGGAAACCTTGCTGTGAGCGAGTCGGACTGCAGCAGTGCACGCAAGATGGGAGATCTGGGTTACTTCGGCAAGGGTGATATGCAGAAGGAGTTCGAGGATGCTGCATTCAACCTGAAGCCTGGCGAGATCAGCCATGTTGTCGAGACCGCGTCTGGATTGCATTTGATTGAGAGGTATGAGGAGCCCCCGCTGTGATATAAGTTGTGCAAGCTAATATGGCCCTGTGCAGGATTGAGTAAATACTGCAGTTACCCATGGTATTTTGCCAGTAGCTGGAAGTTGGTAGTAACATTGTAGTCCTCAGACCTGGAGATGTTGATGCTGGATATGTGTGGGAGAGGTTGTCATTTTTAGTTATGGCGACCGTAATGAACAATAAATGGTCTGTTATTGCTTGTGACACCTTGATTTATTCTCTTTCATACATCTCGTAGACATATTTAATGCCATTCTCTTCCTGTTCGCCAGGGGTAACAATCTCGCCGACCCAAGCGTCCAGTTCCTCCTTGCCCTTTTTCGTCCATTGGCCATCGTCTCCCGGCAACGATGTTGGGAAGAACGTATCGCAGTCGAAATCGGAGAGGATCTTTGTTAACAGTATCCGCCTGGTTGCCTTCTCTTGTATCGCCATGCTATAGACTTCAGCCCCACCAATCACAAATACCTTGCCAATCTCGTTGCTGGTCTCAAGTGCTGCCAGAGCATCAGACAGGGATGCAACTCGTAAAGGCTCCTCATCAGTATCGATCTCTGGAAGTGGCTTGGGGGTCGTATGTGAGCGGCTGAGCACGATGTTCACTCGCCCCTTCAATGGCCTGAACCTGAGAGGGATGCTGTCCCAGGTCTTGCGACCCATTATGACTGCATTTCTCAAAGGCTTGGAAGGCTAATGCACATGGGTTAGCAGTCTCCAAATAGTTTTGGAGAGGCGCAACGCTACTTCTGGATTTGGGGTAGCAGCCAATGGGGTACGCTTTGTGACACGTGCAAAATATGCCATCTCTTTCCTGAGGCCGGTCCAGGGAAGCTCGCCGGCGCGGCCGATGCCCATGTTTCGGGCAGTGGCAGCCACTATGAGGGTCAATTCTTTGGGTACCATGGTCTCTGAAGTCATCGTTTCCAACAGGCAGATGTGAGGGGAGAGGTATAGCTCAATGACTGGGGACTGATCGCAAGACGCGGTATCAGTTGGACGAGGCTGGCGGAATACCATATGCTTACTGCCACTCGCCACCGCCTTGTTTAACACGTGACCCGATACCGTTTTCTATCGTGCCTCGGCATCTCCAGACGGATTGGGGAATGGGGGTTTGGAGGATGAAGGGATGGGGTGGAGGGTGGAGAGAGGGTGGAGAGATGTTTGTATCCATACAGAACACATACAGCTGTACCTGAAATCAGAAATGACTTCCGATATCGCCCTGTTCCAACTAAAATACTCAAGCCGACTTCGTCCGACCCCAGTTCATGTGCAGGCAAAAAAGCTCAAATAGACACTATTCATATTGCGGGAAAGCGGGGATTAGACGTGAGTACGGCGAGTACGGTACCTACGCCGTGACACGCGGAAGAAACATTGCTTGCAGATTCCAGTGCACAGTGCACACGGACGTCATCGGAACCTTTCGACCGAGGATAACTAAGGAATTTCCGCTTTTAGTGGGTACCGCACACAAGGCTCGCGAGGCTGAGCTCTTAAATGCCGAAGCCAGCCAGCCGACTGTTAAAGACATTGCCGCCTCCGCCTCAAGAGGTTTGAGACTGTGACCTCTGCTTTAATAGAGTAAAATAGAGTAAATCCGTCCCTTAAATTGATAAAAAAGGGCATAAGATCTGTAGCTTCATGGCAGATACAGGAGCAGTCTGGGCTATAACCTTCGGAGCGTGTTGCGTTGGTGCTCCTTCCGCTCGGCCACCAAGGAAATCCACACCTCTTGCGCCTTGTACCCTTCCCGCCCAGAGCTGTTCCAGTTAATCTCCATAGCCGCGGTGCAACTTGGGGTTATGGAGAAGATCCCTCCACCTAAACTCTCTTTGCTCTAGTTTGGCTACTAAAAGTAGGCTCGAACTTGTCTGAGTAGCAGTCCCCGAGTGCACCTGACTGTACTTTGAGAATATTACCCCAATACTCCTCCTCACCTTTGACTTTCTTGCTCATCCCCAACTCTCCCACGAATATATTTTTACTCTCTTCGCTGAGAAACCGGCGCTGTATATACCACTTTGTACTTTTAACACGGTCATTGCTGCAGCTGTTTCCAGAGCATCTCAACCAAAGCAACTACGCTCGTCATCGGCACTGAGTTCACAAGAAACTCTTGCCACGAAGTTAAGTCTTGTGACGAAGAGGAGTCATCACACAGCAACTATGCCTTCAAAGACCAACGGCCGTGAGGGCAAGGCCCCGCCATCCGCAGCGACGAACCTGATCGGTGAGCCCCAATCGCAGTTTTAAATCTATTGCGTCAATGGCTAACTTCCCAATAGCTGGCGGTGGTGCAGGAATGATGGAGGCGCTTATCTGCCATCCTCTCGGTATGTTCATGCTGGCGGACTTCAATGGGCCAGGTTTCTGATACTGTCATCTAGATACTATCAAAGTGCGCATGCAACTTTCTCGTCGTGCGCGCGCCCCAGGTGTAAGTAGAGATTGGCATCCCCGACACTGGCAGCATTCTAACAAACCATGCAGGTGAAGTCAAGAGGCTTCATTGCCACGGGAGCAGAAATCGTCAAGCGCGAGACCCCCCTCGGTCTCTACAAGGGACTCGGCGCTGTGGTAACTGGTATTATGCCAAAGATGGCCATTCGTTTCACATCGTTTGAGGCATACAAGTCATTGCTCGCAAACAAGGAGACCGGTGTTGTCAGCACGAAGGCAACCTTCTTCGGTATGTTTCTGGCGTCCCGATTGTAACCGCGCAGAAGCGGTTGCAATTCTAAAACTTGGCTCTCAGTACTGACGATGCAATTCTAGCTGGTCTCGCTGCCGGTGTTACAGAGGCTGTCGCAGTTGTGACGCCGATGGAGGTCATCAAGATTCGTCTCCAGGCACAAAACCACTCCATGGCCGACCCTCTCGACGTCCCCAAGTACCGCAATGCCGCACACGCATTATACACCGTGGTAAAAGAGGAGGGTGTTGGAGCACTGTATCGTGGAATTTCGCTTACAGCTTTGAGACAAGGTACGATTCCCAATGCTTGAATTCCATCCTCTCCCCCTCCAAAAAATCACGAGCACGTGATAGATATCCCCAAGTTATCACTTTCACATGTCAAATGCCTCAACCCCACCACCATCAGATTGCGCCACTACTCAGATACTAATCGGTCAACAGGAACCAACCAGGCCGTTAACTTCACTGCCTACACGGAATTCAAGTCTGCTCTCCAAAGATGGCAGCCGGCCTACGCCGACTCTCAGCTCCCATCCTACCAAACAACTCTCATTGGTCTCGTCTCTGGTGCCATGGGACCCCTCTCCAACGCCCCCATCGACACCATTAAGACCCGTCTCCAGAAGACTCCTGCCCAGGCCGGCCAGAGCGCATGGAGCAGAATCACATACATTGCAGCGGATATGTTCAAGACCGAGGGTGTGCACGCCTTTTACAAGGGTATCACCCCCCGTGTGATGCGTGTCGCTCCCGGCCAGGCCGTGACATTCACCGTGTACGAGTTCCTGAAGGAGAAGCTTGAGAACAGGACGGCGATCGCTGAGCTTATCGGCGGTAAGTACGAGGAGTAAATGGAGTGTATTTTACCATGATGGACGGATCATGTTGGGCATTATTGGAGGCAAGGCATTTTCATGCGAGCGGCTAAAAGCGTTACGGTGATACTCTGGTATATAGACGCTGTGCGTAGAGTATGGGGGTTCGAGTATTTTATTTATATCCAATTTACATCAAGTATAAAATCGTCTGGGGCTCCAAATGATCAACCTCGGTGCGTCATTGTGCATCCTATCCTCGTGTCTCCAAAAAGTCTAGAATGGGACCAGTAAGAACGTGTAGATAGACCCCATCGTGGTAGGGGTGCTTGGGGTAATAGCGGGGATAATAGAACCCTTAGATCGCTCGGAGTCATAATCGTCATTCACCTTACAGCTATGGCATAAACATCCCACGGTCACTGCTCAGCTCGACAACTTTTATGTGATGGTTAACCTACAGTTTGTCTATGGAGTGAGGCAAAAGTCCCAAGAAATATCCGTCCCTGACCATTCCCTATACATCTCACCTCCTTCCCGGCCTCTTCGGTCTATCAAAGGCCTTCTTGACCTCCACCTTTGGTTTGAACTCCTCCTCGATACTCTCCGGACTAAGTTCATCTGGGTCGCTTGCTTCAATCTTCTTTACGATTTTCAGGGCCGCCCCCTTCTCTGCGACGGCGATAACGCCCTGTCGCGAACTGGCGTAGAGCATTCGCTCTTTGATCTTGCTGGCGCCGGGACAAGTGTATATGAATATTATAGAGGTGGTGGGAGAGCCACCGGGAACATCATGGCTGTGCCTGAAGAAGGAGAAACGGGGCTCCGAGGAAGAGATGACAGTAGATAGTTCAGGCAATGTAGCGGTGCTTGTCGATGCCAGCTCGATCGTTTCGGAAGAGATATTGATTTTCTACAAATGGTATTAGCTCAGCCCACTGACATATACAGGAAACGAGACGGATGGCCAGTAGATCTGTCGTACCAGTTGGATAAGGTTATCTCCACTCTCGGATTCGCCCAACTTCTTCAGAGCACTCATAGCATCGTCAGCTATTGGCATTGCAAAATGGTCGCTAATGTGGCTCCTTTTGACGCTTGACCCTCTACCCTCTTCCGACTCAGCCCTCTTAACTGCGCCTAGTGTCTGCTCCTCTTCCGTCAAGGGTGCTGCCAGCTCGACATGCTTATCATGCTTCCTGAACCCATCCGCGGTCAACTCCGCCTTCGTTGTCGCAAAAATGGTCTCCCTGAATCTTTCAATTCCTAATTCGCGAACTAAAGTGAGACGCGTGGATGCGAAGAGCATCTTTTGTCTCACGGGCGCGGCATCGGGGACATAAGTCAGGGCGATAAAGCTGTCGCTCGCATCGGGGTAGCGACGCAATATTATGTACGCTGCCTCATTGTCCTTGACGTGGGGGGTAAGGAGATCCAAATCAGCGAAGAAGTCGGAAGTGGCGGGCTCGATGGCGGGTCCGGGGATGAGCTTCTCCTTCTCGATTGTGACCAGCAGCCCGCGCTGGTTGGGAGATGCCACGAGGTTGTTGAAGGCTGCGGTGAGCTCGGCGGAGGCTAGAGAGCACCGTGGTATCAGCAAGAAGCTCTACCTGGCGCACCCCCAAATTGGATCTGGTTACCTGCAATTCCCGACTGCATTGTGAATTCTCTCTTTTTCTGATTGATTTACGTGGCAGCTACTGTCCCTTCGGGGATGTTTGATGACGCTCTGCTGTTTCGAGGTCGACGCTAGATGGAGGGGTAATACGCGAGGTGACAGGGTTCAGTGCTACCTGAGGAGATGCAGCAGATTTCTATCGCGTAGATATAAACATGTCATTCGAAGCACCCATGAACGTCCGACCCATTTAAACATTGTCAACGCTCAAGGAAGGAGCGACCGCGGGGTTATTAGGCGCACAGAAGTTGTAGGGGTGCATCTCGTATGTAGCAATTGTGGCCATGGCCACCTCGCAGCGAACCACAGATGCCTTGCTGGGTGAGTGGAAAGTTCACTTTGTTCCCCCATTTACATCGCCATTCCATCCCCTCTTACTTCCAGTCTGAACAACTCTGTCTCTGCAAGTACAAATCATCAAAGGTACAACTGTTCTGTCACCTGAGTATTCATTCCATCAAGTTCTTTCATAAATACAAAAAGTAAATCATGGAAAGGAAGTCAAGCATCTCAGAGAACCGTCGCAGTCGTAGTCGCTCTGTGTCGGCCGACCAAACAGCAAATGAAGCCTCCCAAGCTGCCATTACACACGATGGAGTCATCACTCGCGTGGCGCCCCTTGTTCCTTCAGATCCTCTTCGTTCATTTAGCAGTTCTCACACGGGACCAAGTACTAACGAGCTTATGGAACGCGAGCAAGGAATTGTGGATGCCATGCTTCTCAGATTCAAAAACATCATTGAGCTCGCTACAACGAACAAGGGCGACGTGACGGCAGAGGTTGCTGCTGCTCAAGCGTTTCAGACGAATGTGGAGACCCAGGCTTTGGTATGTTATTGTTGTTGGATTCAAGTTGGGAGCGAAAGTCTAATGACCGCACCAGATCCGCGCTGCCCAAGACCTCCTCTCACTTACGCGGGAGATGAAGGAGCTGTGGCTTTTCGGTCCTTTACGGGGGCTGGGAGAGGGAGAGGAGGGTGGATCGATTGATGATAATTCGAAGAGAGTCGTTGAGATGGTTGAAGCAATGATTCAGGAGCGCACGAATAGGGAAATATAGAAGCAATGATTCACGAACATACAAGAAGACCAATGTTTATTACGACCACGTCAATCCATCCTCGGATTTCACTCAGCAGTAACAAGAGATGCAAATGATAACGTGTTTCATATTTGATGCTAACTTTCCTGCCCAATTGACCCGTGCTGTGATTCCGTCCAAGTAAGCAAGAGATACGAATGATAACACATTTCATATTTGATGCTAAGTTTGCTGCTGCCCGCCCGAACCAACCTTCCCAATGCCCGTCTAACTACCCAAAAAATGACATGCAGTATTCGCAAGCCTGGTGTAAGTTATGATAGCTTGGAATAACGCTATAGTGCAATGGTAATAATGGCTCGTCCCCGATCTCACGACATGCACCACGCCCTTCACGCCCCATTCATCCACTCATCGCTTCATATGTGCTTCGTGCATCTCCAACCACGAGAAAATTGAGTTGGCGTGCATCGAGAATCTATCCCTGTGGTGCGTAAAAATGTTCTTTAATCGGATAAATGTATTCCTCTAGCGCATTGGTGAGCTTGAAAACCTAAAAGTCTTGAAACAAATGTCCATGTCTAAACACCAGTCAGCAGGTAGATATTGTTGTGAAGATAGGAACACATACTCATCCGGTCCTCCAACTCCGTATTGCTCGGTTTCCTCTGGGTACTTATCGAACTGACTGGCATCACCAACGCCAGCCTTGACTGGTGGGACATATGGTGCATCGATATCCTTCTTTGCCAGCCTGTCCCATGTCACTTCGGCGAACCACGGGTGCCTTTTTACATCCTCAGCACCACCGTGTAAATTTCCGAGTCGTTTCGTCAAATCAGCGGTGATTAGCTGTTGCAGCAAGTCCTGGGCGGGTGGCTGGATGTAAGGCGGATATTTCACTTTTCCCTTAAGAATATTCTCATAAATCTTCATCGGGGAGCCACCGTCCCAGAATGGCGTATATCCACAAAGCATTTCAAAAATGAGGATTCCAAGAGACCACCTGCACTGAATTAGACGAAGACGCAAATACAAGGATGGAAATAGAAACTAACCAGTCAACAGATTTGTTGTATCCCTTGCTGGAAACCACTTCCGGAGCCAAGTAGTCAGGCGTCCCACAAAGAGTCCACGTAATATCTGGAACCCTCTTTGCAAATCCAAAATCGGTGATCTTGAGATGTCCATGGCGGTCCAGGAGTAAATTTTCGGGCTTCAAGTCTCGGTAAATGATTTCCTTTGAGTGCAAGTATTCCAGTGCGAGGGTAACTTCAGCAGCATAAAACTTCGCCACGGGGTTGGGAAATCTCTGCTTGGGAGTTAGCCAGTTATTTTGAAAACGAGGAGCTCACTTGCCTGCGATTTTCTTAGCAACGAAAACAGTTCACCACCTTCGACGAAGTCCATGACCATGTAGATATTCTTTGAGTCTTGGAAAGTTCCCCACAGCGTTATCAAAAATGGATGCTTGACTTCTTGCAGCATCAGGCGCTCATCGTTGGTATGCTCAACCTGCTTCATTTTGACCACCTGGGCCTTCTTCAATACTTTAACAGCATAATACCTTTGATTGTGCTTTGATTGCACGAGATGAACTCGCCCGAAACTTCCAGTGCCAAGTGTTCGCCGGAGCTCGAAATCTGATAGGCTGTACTTTCCCTTGGTACTTCTGACTTGCTGCTGAGCAGCCGCCTCTGCTGGGGCAGCCTGGTGTGTCATTGTCTGGCCAGTGTTGTCATGTTGGTTGGGATGTATTAAGTTGTGGATATGCGGTAGGTTGTGCTTCTTCTCTTCCTGTGGCTGAGTTTGAGGTGAAAGCGCATACTGTGGGTAGTTCGTGTCTGGCGTCATTGGGACTCCGTCGGCCGTGGGCGGATTCTTGTTCGTCTGGTCCGCTGTAGTTGCAGATACTGGAATTTCCTGGGGCTGCTGGCCTTGCGCTTCCTGCCCACCAGTGCCAGTTTTGGTGAGATTGTTGTCTGCAGCGTGTGTTGTGGACTGGTCTACTGCGTCATTCGCATTCGTAGCTGCACCGTCCGGTCCAGGTGCGTCCTTCGTCCGAATCTTTTTGAGGAAGCCGAGCGCCGGCATAGAGCAAGAAGGTTCCCTGGGTAAGGCACAGAGTTGCCAAAATGGCGTTGAATTTGAGGGTAGATAACGGCCCTCAGCAGTACTTGTTTGCCGATCGGTGAGACCAATGTGTCGCAGACGTTCACGCCAATACGTGTGAAGCGGGTTTGGCCAGTTCAGTCTCAGTGTGAACTGCCCAGCCTGAAGTGATCAATTGGGCGAATTTGATCGCTCTTGTCGAATAGCGAATATCGAGGCGCAGCCAGCGTTAAGAATAAATTGGGGTGATAATGATGCTGAACAGCAATGACGCTGTAGTGTCGTTTCGGGTCCGGACGTGAGCTCCGGGTAGCGTTTTCGATAGAGTGACGACGGTGAAGAAAGGAAAAGGGACAGGTCGTAGCGGAAGAAGGTCTACCTCAATTCTGTATTGGATTGAGGCAGACTATAGAAGAGAGGGGAGGTTGTTTTGTTCTGAAGTCGTGAAGGGCGTAGAAGCGTAAGAGAGGGGAGGGGAGGGAGAGAGGGATGTTGAAGTGGGGTGGGTGAGGTGACGAGAGGTGTGGGAGGTGGGAGGGTTTGGGTTGGCTCGTGCTGGTTGGCTGTAACTGGATGTACGTTGGCTGTGTACGGAGTATATTTTGCTGCATGTACTGTACTCTATTGATTGTAATGTAACTGCACAATGTACTGCAGGAGATGTAAGGGAGTATAGGCTCTTGTATATACAGCACAATCCGGGGCTATTCGGGGTTCTATTTCTATATATTTGGGATCGTACGGTTCGTCACTCATACTTCACTACTATAGCTTCTCTACTTCCCACCGTGGTTGACTGGCAATGACGGGCATCCGGGGAGCAAAGAGAGCAAGTGTAAGCAAGTGGCAGCAAGTCATTTACGGCGTCTGATGTATACTCGAGTAGTCCCGCGGGAAAGTTGAGCTGTGAATATTGAGCTTAAGCTGGCATTTGCGGTTCTGACTGGCTCAAAACCCCAAAACCGGAGTTGACTATTGTAAAGAGCGGGAGTCTATCATATCATGTTTAGTGGCATAGTGGAGAGATGGGACTACCCCAGCCTATGGGATTGTCTGCTGTGGCCTATGATTGCCTATGATTTGCCTATAATGGCCCATGATTGTCTTGTGGCTGACTATGGGGTTGCCCATGTTGCATCATGGATTTTGGTTCGGGCTAGTTGGGCTAGTGAGCCCAGAAACCAATTTGTCGTCATCTACATACTGGAGTAAGCTACGAACCCCACAACAATGGCCCCGTCATCGTGATCCGCACTATGGAGTACGAGTGCTCCATACATACATACCTACACCTGGCTTTCGAGCGCTGCATGTCATTTTTGGGTCGTCAAAAGAGACGTTAGATGGGTATCAGTTGCCTAGCCCTCAGTGGAGTATGTGTGTATGTATGTATGTATGTATGTGGCATTGGCAGAATCGGCAATATGGATTGGATCGCCTTTGTCGAAGCCAAATTGGCCCAAACACACAAAATAACAGTACAGTGGCTAGCTTTTGAGCCCTTTAATATGTACACCGCACCCTATCCCGTATTTCCAAAGGGCTCAGCTCAACCCTCTTCCACTCCGTTTCCACGCTCTCCTTCATTGCCCAGTCCCACCGCTTCGTCCGCCTTACTGGCGGCTTCGCCCTTGGCCATCGCCCGCTTAGCAGCAGAGATGCCTGTGGACGTGACCCATAGGAAATATTCCGAGTTATAGTGGTCGATATGGTGGAAGAAGGTATGGAATCTGCAAGACGTTAGCTCAAAAATCGGAGTCCAGATGGAAAGACCACATACTGATTCTCCTTCTCTTCTTCCCTATAAATTCTCTCGTAGATCTCCCGTTGCTTGAACTCATTGATCTGTTCCTCGTACTTCGTGAAATCAATCGGTTCCCGCTGGAATTCCTCGACGGCTTTCTTGTTGTAAGTCTCGAACACGGGCCTCTCCAAAAGGAGGCCAAGCCCAGGGGCTTTTGGGATGCTGATTCTATTCTCTTGGTAACTTTCCTTGATGCGCTCAAGCGGAGTACCGCATCGGACCACCAGGGCCGCCATAGCCACCATCTTTCTGATCTGGTGCATCATGAAAGATTGCCCATGGACCTTGAGGGACAACCACTCCGTGTTGTTAACATAAACGGGCTTAGGGTTTACATTAAACGAACGGATGAATCTCTTTGCGGAATCTTCTTTGAAAGTCTTCTGGATCGTATAGTTATGGAAGTTGCGCGTTCCCGTATACGAAGAGAGTGCATCTTGCACTCTTTCGCGGCGAGTGTCGGAAATTCGATACGCCTTCTTTGCTCTAATATAGGCGGCCTTGACCTCTTTGATGCCCGCCTCGAGTGGAGTCATGGGTTTGGGTGTCTTCACGCCTGTTGAAGGAGTGGCAGCGGGCACAACAGCGTAGCCGTCCGTTGTTTCAGGGGACGTTTTCGTATCTGCAGAATCTGCGGCTGTGCTTTCTTTCACTTGACCACCCTCTGATTCCATATTTATCGCAGGAGTAACAGGGTCCTCTGAGTGAGTTTTCTCCTCGTCAGGATTCTCAACCGCATCCTCTGAGTTGGTTTTCTCCTCATCAGGATTCTCAACCACATCCTCTGAGTGGATGGCTGCCATAACACTAGCTCGTAGCTCTGGGTCAAGTTTTTCGAGAATCGGCTTGATGTACTTCTCCTCAGCTTCCTCCCAGAAACCAGCAACCTCTTCCTGGCGAGAGTTGTAAGACTCCAGTTTTCCCTCGGCAGTCGCTGATTCGACCAGCTTCTTTGCTAGAAAGCTCTGGGGATGCGGCGGCAAGAATGAGTGTGTCGGAATGAGATATTCGTACCACCTAGAATCGCATGTCTGGTAGCAACTGAAAGATGCATTCGTTCTCTGTATGCCCCAGACCCTGATTTGTGGAGGCAAAGCAGCATTTATTTTCTCGACGATGCCTTCTTCTTCGATGATCAGCTTCAAGGAAATGACATTGCCGGCAGCATGGACACCTTTGTCCGTTCGTGCACAGCGGACCAAAGAGGATTTCTTGGGGTCATCGGCATTGGCTTTGGAAATGGCTCCTGCCGTGACAAAAGCGGCAAAAAGATCACTTTCAATAGTCTTCTCCGTCAAATTTATTTGCATGCCCTTGTATCCAGATCCTGCATAGCCAATAAGCACAGCCACTTTGCGCTTTGGCCTGCGTTCTTCCGCTGCTATTTCCTCTTTCGAAAATTGTGCTTCAGGGACAGCGCCCTCTCCGAACTCTGCGATCTTTCGCCTCTTTGCTTCTTGCTGGTCCTCATTTCTCTTGCGCTTGTCAACTAGATCACGGCTTATTTAGTTAGTCCGAAGTCGACATAGGGATTCTCAGAAACAAACCTCCAGTCTGCCCTGCCCTTCTCCGCCCTCGGCTGCCGTGAGCCATGGTTATTACCCTGTCGCCCTCTGCCTTTCGTATTATCATGACCCCGCTTCTTATTGTTTCCGGGGCGGTCGCGGTCATCGACGGGCCTCGAATTGGTTGCGACAGGAGTATCGCCAGAGGATTTGTTTTGGTCAGCCATCTTGTCAAGTATTTGATGGTTATCATCTCCAATGTCTGTCGCCTCCAGTTTATTTTCAATCCGTTTCCAAAAATTAGACGCTAGGGGCGGCGTCTAAGGAGCCGCCGCCGCTTGTTCACGAATGGCGTCTATGCACTCTGTCAGCCTTTCAGCCTTGCCGATAACCAAGTTCCTCCAAAGAAAGGTAGCAGATTAACTTCCTAATGATCAAACACGGTTATACTCTAGTTCAGTTCTAACTAACAACGAGCTCTGATCTACTCTTTCACTTCTACCACTTCTCATGTCCACGGCGCATGGTCCATTTGGCCATGCATGCGTGCAAATACAACTACAGTACCTAATATAATCCATCTACCAACCTCTGCGCCTCCTCAGGCCATCTGGTGTTCACTTCTCCCGGCGCGTTGAGAACAAATCTCTCCGATTTTAGCCCGGCATACCTATCAGAATAATAACTTTCGAGTTAAGAAACCAACCATGGATCTCGCCCAGACACTCGTACGCTCTGTCATGAGATCCTTTTATGACACAAAGCATATACTGGTCATTGATGCATTGATTATACACTCAGCGTATGTCTCTCTGTAGTAGCTTGCAAACCTGATTGTGGTGTTGACCTGGACAGCTTACGAGATGACGATATGGCTTTCTTGATGGGTATGAACACCAAAGAGCTTCACAAGCTGTGCGGAAAGCTCAGGGAAGACAGGTTCTTGGCAGTGTATGTTTGAATGGACCTCCCCTCAGATCTCCTTCTGACATGATCCATCAAACAGACATACCAGATCTGAGACGAAAGAAGGACAACAGCGTCCCATAAACAGAACCTATTACTACATCGACTATCGCGCCACGGTCGATGCAATCAAGTGGAGGGTATACCGTATCGACAAAAATGTCCAAGGCAATACTATCCCGAAGGAAGAGAGAAAGGAATATGTCTGCCCTCGTTGCCAGTCTGAATGGACACAACTAGAGGTTTTGGACAAGATCGACTACAAGCTGGGCTTCTTGTGCCATAAGTGCAGTTACCCGCTTGTTCCCAACGAGCACGGAGACAGCGGTGGCCATGAGCAATCTACTAGACTCAACGCTCAATTCAGGTTTATCACAGACTTACTCCCGAAAATCGATCAAGTGGTTATTCCGGATAGCACCTTTGAAGTTGCCTACGCGGCGGCGCGACCAGTCATTCGAGATGCCTTGCTCAATCCTGCGAATGAAACAGTGCCTGTTGAATCGTTATCAAACAGGCCTACAGCAGTCAAAGGTCTCACAAATACTGGTCCAACAAGCATTGCAGTCACAGTCACAACTTCTGAAGGGCCGACAGAGGCAGACAAGGCAGCCGAACAAGCTCGCAGAGAAGCGTACCTGGCGCAGAATGTACTTCCTGCTCATTTCACGCACAGTACCGTGACAGGCGAGCAAATTATCCCTACCTCACAACCGGCCGTCAAATCAGAGGCTCTCGAAGAAAGTAAAGACAAGAAAGATGTTGTCACCACGCCATCATTTTCGGGTGACGGAGCTGCGATTGATGACTACTTTGCACAGCTTAAAGCCGAACAAGCTCGAGAAGCAGAAAAGGATGCAGAAGACGAGTTCGAGACGGATGAGGACGAAGACGAAGATGAGGATCTAGGCTTCGAGGACGTAGTACCAGCTACTGGATCCGGAGTTGGCACACCCAGCAGCGCCGCTTCTGGTGGTGATTCCAAACCACACGCTGGTGGTCTCGCTAGCGCACTAAGGAAGACAAGTGCGGGCGTAGGCAGTCCCAATGGCGGCACAAGCACAGGGGCGGGTAGCCCTGCGACAGGACCAGGAACTCCAGAAAGCGGGAGAGCGTCGAAAAAAGTGAGAATTGAGGAGCCCGCGGCTGCAGAGGAGGTTGAGAGTGAGGAGGATGTTGAATTTGAAGATGTTTGATCTATCGGCGAGCAAAAGGCGTAGAAGAACTTGGGGAACGGGGACTGTTAACGAGGCGTCGGAATTACGAAGGGCGGCGTGTTCGCCGTGCTGGGTCGCTGGGATATTCATTGTCGCCAGTCGAGACATATCCAGACCGCTTACTCTATATGCAACCACATAAATGCCCCCAGTCATACTGTCAACAACCTCATGCGGCGTCGCAAAAGGTAATGGCATGTGGTGGAGAATGGATGGATAGCTGGGTTGCAAAAAGCACCATATTAGGACTCTAAATCCATTTGATACCAATTAGAACTCGCATTGTCCAAACACATCAATAGTTCGCGGCACTCTACTCCAGTGATGTAAGTTTTTGAAATTGTTAATTGAAGTAAACCCCACAAGCCGTACAAATTCCTCCTGGGCCAATTTTATTTTAGTAATTACATGCTTAGCGCTTCTGATTCTCATCCATCGCACCATCCGTGATGCATCCACGGCTGGCGTCGCTGACCAACCTAGCATACTTCGCCAAAGTTCCCTTCTTGTACTTCAACGGGGGCTCCACCCAGGTTTTCCTCCTCTCGGCCAGCTCAGTCTCCGATACGTTCAGATCCATCTTCTTCGTCTCCGCATCAATGGTAATCTCATCTCCATCTCTCACCAGTGCGATTGGTCCACCTTCCTGGGCCTCAGGAACGACGTGACCGATCAAGAAACCGTGGGATCCACCACTGAAGCGACCATCGGTGATCAACGCACAGTCCTTACCAAGGCCAGCACCCATAATTGCAGAGCTGGGCTTCAACATCTCCGGCATACCTGGTCCACCCTTGGGGCCTTCGTAGCGGATGACCACCACGGTCTTCTCGCCCTTCTTAATCTCGCCGCGCTCAAGCGCCTCAATGAACAGGTTCTCGGCGTCGTATACTCTCGCCTTACCAGTGAAGGTCAGGCCCTCCTTTCCAGTGATCTTGCCGACGGAGCCGCCAGGGGCGAGCGAGCCATATAGGATCTGGATGTGTCCGGTCTCCTTGATTGGGTTGGAAATCGGGCGGATGATGGTTTGGTCGGTTGGGAATTCTGGAAAGGCCTCGAGGTTCTTGGCGAGTGTCTTTCCGGTAACGGTCATGCCGGAGCCATCGATCAATCCCTCCTTCAGGAGGAACTTCAGGAGCGAGGGTGTACCACCAATGTTGTGAAGATCGGCCATGACGTACTTTCCGGAGGGCTTGAGATCGGCCAAGAATGGAATGCGGTCAGAGACGGCTTGGAAGTCGTCAATGGTGAGCTTGATACCAACGGAGTCTGCGATAGCAATCAAATGGAGAACGGCGTTGGTAGAGCCACCGGTGATGATGACAACGATCATAGCGTTCTCGAAGGCCTGGCGAGTAAGAATGTCGCTGGGACGAATGTCTTCCTGCAGGAGGGTCTTGATAGCACCACCGGCAGCCAAACACTCGAGGTATTTCGCCTTGGACTCGGCTGGGTTAGACGAGGAACCTGGCAGGGTCATGCCCATGACCTCAATGGCGGTAGCCATCGTGTTGGCCGTGTACATACCACCACAGGCACCACCTCCTGGGCAGGCATTGCGGATGATATCGTAACGGACCTCCTCAGTGATCTCACCAGTGATAAACTGTCCGTATGCTTGGAACGCCGAGACGATATCGATGTCAGCATTGCCCTGGGTAGCGGAGCAACCTGGCTTGATAGACCCGCCGTAAACCATCAATGATGGGCGGTTGACACGGCCCATTGCCATCATCACACCAGGCATGTTCTTGTCACAGCCCGGGATGGAGATGTTTGCGTCGTACCATTGTCCACCCATCACAGTCTCAATGCTGTCTGCAATCAGATCTCTCGACTGCAAGCTGTAACGCATGCCAGTCGTTCCCATAGAAATTCCATCTGAGACTCCAATGGTGTTGAATTGGTATCCCACAAGCCCTGCTCTCTCCACACCCTCCTTAACTCTGTGGTTGAGGTCGAGAAGATGCATGTTGCAAGGGTTGCCAGAGTGCCACACAGATGAAATGCCGACCTGCGCCTTGTTTAACCTCTCCTCATCCATGCCTGTAGCATACAACATAGCCTGCGAGGCGCCCTGCGACTTTGGCTGCGTGATTGTAGCCGAGGTCTTGTTGAGCTGTCGCTCTGAATCCTTGGGAGTTGCATTGCGGAGAGGTTGTGCGGAAGATAATGAACGACTACAGTTATATAGTTAGCAGCTGAATCCTATCCATAAGAAATCATAGAGGAAATCGTACATATAAGTGGGAGCTCGGGGGGCGTTGAGAACGCGGGCATTCGCCCGGATTCTCAATCGCGCGTGCATGACGACGATTGACTTCAAAGCTCCAAGCTTCTAGAAATCTTGTTTTCGTGTCAATAAGTCTGTGCCAAACCCTCTATTCTTCGTCGATAGCTAGACTAAGCTTCGAAGGCAACTACCACGCAGTGCCACTTTTTAATTGTAGAGGTGAGGGTGACTCGAAAGTATACCGTTCTAATATTTTAGAGTAACTCTCCGATTCCGGGGAGGCGGAAAATCTTATATCCGGGTTGTCTTTGATATCTCATGGTTATAATTGGTCAATTCATGCTTACCACGAGGGAGTTGTAACACAAGCCATTGTTCAACGTTCAACTGAGTCACAGAACAAGAATTATCGGAGTTGGAGCCAATACGATCCTGATATTAGTTAAAGGTCTCCCTGTTGCCTGATTAAAATGTTTATACAGCTGTATCTAAATTGCCGACCTTTCCGTTCCATTATCCCCAAAGACCCCTTTCCCCCTCCTTGTCAGAGCCATTCCTATGTGACAAATTCCACCTATCCCAAAACTCCTTTAGTATTCACTGTAATGATTGCCCAATAATTAAATATACAGGTGGACCCTCCTGTCAGTATCATAATAACTCTATGTCGTCCACCTTTCCCACCTCTTCTTCGTTTCGAAACCTAATACCGCCATCGACCTGAATCGCACTTGTGACCCACTCGAGCTGTGCAACTCTATCTACAGTCCATCGACTGCGTGCTCTTTTCAAAAGATTTTCGGTGATTTCCATCGCCGTCTTTAGGCCAGCAGCTTCAAATTTCGCCTCATCAGCCTCGTGATCGCCGTCGTCACCTTCCCACGTCAGCCATCTCCACTCTACCCTAGCAATCCGGTGGGATGTTCTGGATCGCTGTTTATGGCCCTCTGATAGCCCAGGGTTGGGATCGAAAGGAAGCCTCGACTCCAGAAGGGCATACAGAAGAACACCCAGGCTCCAGGCGTCCACGGCACGGCCATCGTATGGCTGGCCCATGATCACCTCCGGGGCCGCATAATCATCGCTGCCGCATCTTGTCGAAAGCTTCTCATCATCTGTCACATATCTTGCCAACCCAAGGTCCGTAACGGTAATGACAGAGTATGGGTATGTACTCCAGTCAGTGGGCTTTGCTAGCTCCGAGTACGGGAGATTGACCAAGACGTCTACAAGTTGTTAGGTGCTTGACAAAAGACATGTGATCAGTTTTCACTTACTCTCTAGCTTAATATCGCGATGAACGATGCGGCGCTCGTGCAAATATTGTATAGCAAAAACGATCTCGGCGAATATTCGTTGGAGAAGCGATGGAACAAGGATTAAGGGGCGTTGGCTTGCAACTTCAAATAGGTCTCCGCCGGGGCAGTAACCCAATACAAGGATCGCTCTTGACTCCTCCATGTTCCATGCTTGCAGATCTACCAGTGACGGGTGGTGTATCGACTTCATAAGCTCTAATTCTCGTTTCAGAGAAATCTCCACTCTCTCTTCAGATGCGCCTCCTTTGGGGCCATGCTCACATATCTTGACGGCTACCAACTTCTTCGTGTCCGACTCGGTCAGGGCGGACTCCGTGGCTTCATTGTCTGGGAGAGATATATCGTCTTCTTCATCTACCATATTACTGTCTTTCTCCAGCTGACTTGTTGCCAGGACAACTTTGCTGAAAGTGCCCTCTCCCAATAACTTCAATGCCCTCCATCTTCTTTTTTCATTACTGGCGATGGTGACTGCATCAAAATAAATAGGCTTAGACTTCTTTTTAGAGTCCCTGGCCATCGGCTTCACCGCGTTAGAGGTAGCGGAGTCGCTCTCGCTGCTCTCTCCTCCGGTCCGGCTTGATGGTGGTGTTGGCGGCCGCGGAACTGGAGCAATGCCTCTCTGCAGCGCAAGATTTGGCTCCCTGCGCATATGAGAATCTACTGGTGGGGCACGATCGGGGAGATTGTCTTTAGGATAAGTGCCCGAAACAGACTGCTGGCGTTTCCTGGGCGTTTGTGGATCAGGCGTGTATTCGCTCATGCTTCTATTCCTTGAATGGGTGGGGGTTTGCTTCTCTCTTTTATAATTAGACGGCTTGAAAGCAATTTCCTCCGAGTTTAGGAGTCCGTGATATGCGCGACGCTTAGACTCGTTCGCAATTGCTGACGGGATCAGTTCTCCGCTTGGAGTCACAAGAGCAGTGTCCCCAGTCAATGGGGCCGTCCTGGATTCATTGTACTCAGACCGAGATATGCGCCGCCTCCATGGACCGGGAGAGTCATTCGACATAATTGGGGACGGAAGGGGCGTAAGGTCTGGCATCGCATTCAGTTGAGGAGATGACAAGGCCGAGTTCGGTGCGGAGCCTGTATACGAGTTTGACCCGACGCTGCTTGCGAGGACCTGCTTTATACTCGGCGTCCTAGCGATAGGGATGGCCTTTGTGGCGCGCCGCTCTTGGTTGCTATCTGACCGTTCGGGTTCCGATGGTCGTGAAGTAAAGCTTCTTTGTACTCGTAGTCTAGTTGCGCTGACAGGACTGGACTCTGAACTCGAGGCGCCTGTGTGTCTCTGCTGCGAAGTGTTCAGGGAAGACAGAGTCGCTCGTGAATTCGGCGGGGCGCAAACGGTCGGCGGGGGTGGTGAAGGTGCTATCGTCATGGAAGTAAAGACGAGGTCGTCTGGTGCGTGTCGCTGCAGCGCCTTGACTTCGTGTGTATCATTTTGGATATTTAGAGACTCGTTCAGACGTATTAAATGGTGGGCTGCAGAATCCTTCTCTGAGTGGTTGTCTTCTTCGCTGTGAGGATCTGGGATGTGGTGGTTCTGGTCTGTCATGGTCGCGCCACGATGGGGGCGGCCCTAATAACGAGCTGTTGCGCGCCCTCACGAAAGAAACAGGAATGGGGCCAGTTTCGGTATGCTAATAACAAGCAACATTGTTTTTGGGTGCGTGAGGATTTTGGGGGGGGAGTTGAAGTGGTGTGTAACGTTGGCGGGCGAAGATCCGTAAAGAGGAAATTGCTTTTGACTTTGACCTCTTTACTTTTGGGGTCAGATGGGGATGATGGGCCTGCGTTGTAACGTCGTCCGAGGGTGACTGGCTGGTAGCAAGTCACTGTCACAAAATGATCCAGAAGCCTGCGGGCGATAGGACTAGGGTAAATTAGGTTAACGGGTATTTAGCAGGGTCAAGGCCGTGAGCCGTGTAAGTGTGAGTGTGAGTGGGAGTGTGAGTGGTGATGGGATTTTGTGGTTTTGGAGAGCGGAAGGGGCGCCGTCGTGTCGTACCTTCGAGAAAAAAAGAGAGAGGGGTAGTGGGATGAGAGTACCTACCTATATAGGTAATAAAGACTTGTCAGCTTTTTGCTTGGGTTCTTTTGGTTCTTTCAGAGCTTCATTTGAAAAATGATCGAAGTACAGTCAGTCTGTCCGTATATAGAGAGGGAGAATCCCCACTCCAGAGGTCAGATTACAACTAACGGACAATTCTTGTCTCCTCGTGGCGCGGCTACAGCCGAACCTATATATACTATATACTATATATATGTATATATGTACAGATACAGTATTTTATTATAGCTCAGCTATACCCAGCTTGACGTCCAGTTAGAATTGCGCATGAAGCACGATTGCGGAAGTCCGAGACGGACCAGGTAGTAGTATGTGAGAGTACAAGTGTGTACTGCATGCACAGTACTATATACCATGTAACCTTGCATTTCTGTGGACGGCGCAAACCCCTCACTCAACCCCATCACTGCAATTTGATAATCTATGGCCCCTCCATCATCCCTTCCAGACACAGCTCATATGGATCACTTACAGGCATACTACAGACAAACAAAAAAATGTTTGGAAATGCAATTTTTGGGGTAAACTGTCTCATCTGATCTTCTTAGACCAGGCTTCTACAAATGCTGCCTTATCCTTGACGGTGAGTCCTACCCTCTTGACTCTGCCGAGTCTCGCCAATGCCTCCCCCACCTGGTCCAAGACTTTCTGTTCCTCAGCATTAACCCCTCTCTTTCTCATTCCCGAACTCAAATCAGAATCTCCCTCAGACGAATCGAGGAAGTTCGCAAGGTATTTGTCTTTCTTCTCTGATGATACCTCGCCTGGCTTAGCTACGTTGTAAACAGCTTCCGCGATACGGACACGGATACAGTGCGTCTGCTGGGATAGAAGATTCCATATAAACGACCAGTAGCTGCCTGGGATTGGTGTAGTAATATCTGGGGGCGAATACCGCAGGTTGATGGGGAATATTTTTGTGGTTGCGGGAACAGTCAGGAGGCTGGGGCTCAGTGGTAGAATTCCTTTCCCGTTCGTCGTGGTGCACTCAGGGAATACCACGATCACGCTGTCCGGATTTTCGGATACAAGCGTCCCCAGGTCGACAAGCTTGACACCAGCAGGTGGAGCTTCTTCTGGTCCAGATAGTGCACGAAGCATCGCGCCCAAAAGTGATATGGGGCGCACCTGCCTTGTGCCAGGATAAGAGACCGTGAAAACCGGGTCAAAGATTGCTGCCAGATATAGGGCGTCCACAGGAGACGTAAACGAAGAAGCTATTATGCTTGATGGAGCCGGAAGCCTTTGTTTTTCGCGTGCGAGAGAGCCTTTCTTGACCCCGTCAATTTGCAAGTCGATCCACCAAATCCCTGGTGCTCCGAGTATAACCCATAGCATGGCCTTTCTGACAAATGCCCCAAGAGGGAGCCATTGTAAGAAGAAAAAGTATGCCACGGCGATCGCAAGAAATAGTGGAAGCTTCACGACGAAGAGGAAGATGTTGACAGGGAGATAAAGGGTGGAACTCGGCGAGGTGACGGGGAAAAAAGGCGCGATGCCAGATCCTAGAAAACAATTTAGCCATGACCTATCACTCATCCATGGATGTGGTGTTAATATTCACCTCGATCCCGAAACTGAGAATACTTCTCCATCCCACCAAACGTAATCGTCGAGATGAGAAGCGAAAGTAAATAAACGGGTCAGACGTCGATGCGACTGCTACTCCGTCACAGTAAGGAGATAACTTATCTTGTCGCAGCTAGCGACAGGTCGCCTTCTCTATACGACAAAAGCTCGTTCACTCCAGACTTCCCATCAAGGTGTGGATTTGATATTAATGATTTTGTGAAGAGTCGCTTGCTTGTGATCGCATCGAACATCGCGCAGCTCAGGTCGTATGCATTGGTGCCTGATATGTAAGGTAGCACTGTGCAAGGTTACTTGTGGAGTTTGTTTACTCTCAATCCATATTTGGCCCGAGACAACTTGTATCAAGACCAGAGCAACGACAATAATCACAACGACAATTACGACTTCGCCAACCAAACTCAATTCGTTCGAAATATTCCGGGGCATGGTCGCTCAAATTAAATAGACATTCCTTATTGTTGTGCGCCATGGACGAAGTAGAAACCACCGTAAGTACCACAACAACCAACCTTTGCGACGGTTCTCGGGTACTCGTTCATCGAAACCATAACTAAACATTTCACCATCAGATCATGAAGAAATCCCAAATCCGCCCACCAAGCCGCATACCATCACCTGGCAAGGGCTTGTCAGAAATAACTGAGTCGCAAAACAATTCTCGCCTCCGGCCTCCTGGAACAGTGCCGCAAAGCTTGAAGTCATTCTGTATGATCTTGAGTCCGATTAAACACGCCTAGCTAACACATCCACCAGCAGCAGCAGCGCCCTCACAGATGGTCAGCAATGATGAGCCAAAACGGAAGACACTCGTGGAGCGAGCTGGAGAGGTTGCGCGACCAAATACACACATTGCGCCCGGACGATCAGTTGTCAAAGGAACCTCTCTCGCCCATGCGCGTAGCACGTCTATGGCCTCGTCCACATCATCCCGACCACAGTCTTCCTCCTCAAGAAATACCTCGGCCAGCAGTTTTGCAAGCAGTGTAGGACCAGGAGTCCGACCTCCGTCATCATATGGGGCCCGGCCACAGACTTCAATGTCGAGGGGCAGGTCGAATACAGCCTCGTCAAAGCGCCCAGCAACAGCAATGGACGACCATCTTGATCCTGGAGGCGGTCCAGCGGGCGGAAAACGACAGGGTAGGACTCACTATTCACATATGTCCTCACTTCCTTCCCACTCTGGGCATCATCAGTTACAGTACCACAAGACGCGGCGAGCCAATCCCCAGTTTAAGTTCCCCGGTCCATCGTCAAGAGAAGTCTCTATCAGCACTACTCTAAGTAGATTACGACTCGATGACCACGAGGCAGAAAGTTTGCTGCCAGATTCTATCAAACCATTCAATTATTTTCCAGGATTGTCAATGGGTCCCCCGGGTATTGTGCCGCAGGAGACACGAAACGGTTGCAATAGCAATTCTCTGGTCTTGTTTGGAGCTTCCGAGAAGAGCACCAGTCTCCCCAAAACTCCTTCTCAGATTCCAATTCCATCCAAAGCCGAAGTGTCAAGTGCTACTCCAGCTACCCCGTCAAGAGCTCCAATACATTCCCCTGTCAAAACCCCCTTTTTGTCCAAAGATTCTAACATTACCGGCTTTACAGGATGGGATGTTCGTGGCCGTATTGAGGACATGGAGGCGATGTACTTCGAATTGAAGGACACTATGGCAGATACAAACGTGGAGCGCCGAAGCCTCGAGGAGGCTGTTAGGCACTACAAAATCAAATGTAAGTGGCAGTCTGTGAGTTAAGAGAGTATTTAACGCTGACTTGTGCCATAGTACTGCAGCTGGAGTCGAAGGTTTCCGCACTTGAAACCAAAAAGGCTGCATTGGAATCCCAAAACACAACCAACGACTCCAAAATAGCTTCTCAGCAAGTAGAGCTAGATGCTGCAAGGCAGCGTGCACATACTCTTATGACAGCCGCAGATGATGACAGACGATCCCATCGCATTGAACTGGATGATGCCATTCACAACCACCGTCGAGAGTTAGATCAAGTACGCCGAGATATGACCGAAGAGATTGACCGCCTGAAGAAGACTCACCAGAGAAACACTGACGACGAACTTGAGCGACTGGATAAAGCCCATCGAGAAGAAATCCGAGAATTAGAGCGCCGAAATGCCCTGCATCTCGAGGAAGAAGAGCGTCGTCGTGTTCAAGACCTCCACGAAGTAAAGATGCAAATAACCCTTGAGCAACAAAATCTCGACCTGGCCGTTGGTAATAAAGACCGTGAGATCCAAAGCATGAGGGAGCAAATTGAGAAGATCGAGGGGGAGCTTGATCAAGAACAGACCTCCAAAGCAAGCCTGCAGGCGTTACTAAATAACTCCTCTTCATCTGTTGTCAACTTGGAGGGAACTGTGCGTTCATTACGTGACAGGATCCAGTTTCTCGAGTCTGGAAGTCAAGCACAATCAGACCGATTTGCCCTCATGGAACAACAGTTGCAAGATGCATTGGAGGAGGCCAAAGAATCGAAATCGAAGCTCACTAAAGAAGAGACTCTCCGTCGCATTCTTTTCAACCAAGTCCAAGAGCTCAAGGGTAACATTCGAGTCATGTGTCGAGTACGCCCGACAATGCCAACGGAGGAGGTAGCGCAGATTGCTTATCCAGATCTCGACAAGGAAGCTAAAGAGCTGGAGCTGATGGGGCCAGAAGAGAAGAGCAGTCTTGGGACAATCACTCGGAAGACCAATGCATTCACGTTTGACCGCACCTTCGGACCCTCTACTACAAATGAAGAGGTCTTTGGTGAAATATCACAGCTGGTACAGAGTGCATTGGATGGTTACAACGTATGCATCTTCTGTTATGGCCAAACAGGAGCTGGAAAGACACACACGATGTCTTCAGCAGACGGCATGATTCCACGAGCCACACACATGATCTACGAAAAGGCCACCGATTTACAGGACAAGGGTTGGACGTATTCGATGGAAGGTTCGTTTGTGGAAGTCTACAACGAGGAAATACATGACCTTTTGGGCAGCCCCAGAGAATTCGACAAAGTCAAGCACGAAATTCGCCATGACGAGAAGAAGAAACAGACAACTGTCACCAACCTTAAATCCGTTGAGCTTGACTCGCCAGATGCGGTGGAATCTATCCTGAAGCGAGCTGACGCCAACCGGAGCGTGGCGGCTACGAAGTCTAACGAGCGTTCATCGCGGTCGCATTCCGTCTTTATCTTGAAACTCATCGGACGCAATAGCACAACTGGAGAGACTTCAGAGGGCACATTAAACCTTGTCGACCTGGCTGGATCAGAGAGACTTAAGCAGTCGGGTGCGGAAGGCGACAGAATGAAGGAGACTCAGAACATCAACAAAAGTTTGAGCTGCCTCGGGGACGTAATCGGCGCTTTGGGCCAGGGCAAGGAAGGAGGCCATATCCCTTATCGAAACTCGAAGGTAAGTTATCCCGTATTATTTCTTGTTCCAGGACTAACATCTACGCAGTTGACCTATCTTCTCCAATACTCCCTCGGAGGCAACTCCAAGACGCTCATGTTTGTCATGATCAGTCCTCTTGTGGCCCATGTCAAGGAGACATTGACGAGCTTGAAGTTTGCCACGAAGGTGCACAACACTCACATTGGAACAGCAAAAAAGACTACCAGAGCGTAGGCCGACGAAGCATGATATGCCAATGCATAATGTTAGAAGCAACCTGTAGATTGGCTGGTAGTCATGCTACCTGCGATTGTAAGCATTGGGCATGATGAGATAACGGACTATTTGGGACTGGAGTTGAGGCGTATTGGTATCGGACTTAATGTGGCGATTTATGTATATCACCACCTGTAGTGGTCCTGGTCTACTATAGGTGATTCTGAATGGAAAGAAGTATTACAGTCAAATTTGGTGCCATAACCCCGTTACATTTCCTGATTCACTCATTACAAGCCATATCATAATAAACCGAGCACAGGGAAAATATATTATTTTTCCACGTTGTAATGCCCCAAAACTACAAGATCAACATGTCCGCGTCAAGACGTTCCCCTATCAACGGCTTTGCTTCGAGATTAAAAGGGGCCGCTGACATAAGCGGTGTTGACACTCGTCCCCTGCAACCTCAGATGCCCAAAACACTCATAAGCCATCACGTGCTGTAGGACGTCCAAGTCACTTAATCTGATATAAGCATGCCAGCCAAACCTCCCTCTGTGCTCCTATCTGAGTGTCTTCAGGACAGAAATTTGACTGTCAAGTCGTCCGGTCTACTGAAGAATGTTGACTCTGGAGAGGACAAGTCGTTCGAGACTTGGATAATGGAGACCATAGATTCCAAGACCCTGCTCACCAAGGAGGAGTTGAACTTGTATGTCTGCCAATATCAAGGGAGAACTGGATACTAATTACTGTGCAGATATAACTCGCTTGAAGATACCGGCGAAGCCAGGAAACTTGGGTCCTCGGCGGATTTAGGACAAGTGCGGGCCTTTGAAGACCTTGATATCCAAGCCGCGACAAGGCAACTGCAAAGTTCCACTGCTGCCATCGAGAAGCAAAATGAGATTCTTAAAATCCAGCATGCTGCGATGTCAACTCTGGTCGCGACAGAAGCACAGCAACGGCAGCGCAGGTCCATGGCTAATTCGGTGCAGCACAGGTTGTGGAAGGAGGCGCTAGACAAGGTCAATGCCGAAGTAAGTTGAATGCAAATGCCCAAGATGTATCACATTCTCATACGAACTAGGTTGAAGAAGCTGCCAATGGGCTATCAGAGCTTGTCAGCAGTAATAAGTCACAATGTGCCGCAACAGACTCGGCGTTGGTCCAGCAGTCAACTAACCTATTGCGATCCGACGACAAAATCATTTCTAGCCTTCAGAAACTATCGGGGACATTACAGTATGGGATGTCGCCAGAGAATGATACTTTTGAACGAATACGGAAGCTTTGCACCAGGTAATTCCGAAACACCGTCAACCAATTATTATCGCTCACGTGTATATAGTCTCATAAAATTCACGGTAGAGTGTGTCCGGCTGCGTCTTGACCGGGCTTACATCGAGGCCATGGGCGTGCATCAGGTGGAGAAAAAAGGCACTCCCCAAAACGAACATGGGGTTATGGAACTTCAAGCAGAGCTCGACTCCCTATATTCCGAGATTCTCCCTGTCGCACAGATGTCCGCCGAACAGCGATACCTTGACTGTGCGGTTAGAGCCATTGCCTCTCAAGACAAACAAGGACTTGAAAAGTCAAAAACCATTATAGAATATGTCCGTTCAGGCACCGTTGTAGATTTTATTTACTATGCTAATCCTATTCTAGATCTCGGAATCCACCACCTTTCTAATCGGTCGCGCTGAGGTCTTCAAGAGTCACGTGGAAGGTTACCAGAGCCATATTGCAATATTAAACGCCGTCGTGCAGCTCCTTGCCTCAGAGATAAAGTCCGTCGACCTCTCTCAGCCCAAGAAGCCCGATCAACCGCGAAGTCCAGTCCAGTCCAGAACCCACAAACCGGCATCACCCAGTATATCCCGAGCTGCTCACCGTCGCCGCTCATCCGCCTCCTCCTTCGACGAAAGCATCCCCCCAGACCAACAAATTCTCGGAATTATGGGGATCCCGCCACTTGAGGAATTGTGCAGTGATCGCGCGCCGGAAGCTGTCCTCCACGAGACCCTCAACGACAAAATCCAGAAATTGAAGGCGCATGAGCAGGGCTTGCAGGCATCGTCTGAATCCGCCATTGGAGAGCATCTGCAGGATGCGTTTGCAACGCTACAACTACTCGTTGACACGATGCTAAGTGAGACCAAGTATCAGGACATTGTCCTCCTCGATGAGGAGGTCCAGGAAGCAATATCAGGACTGGACCAGGAACTGGCCGAGCTATCAGATCACCTGCAGAGTCTCGATTTTGTGAGACTGAAGGAGCGTAATTTTCAAAAGGAAGCATTTATAGAAAGATGGGGCCATTAGTCTCCCCGTCACCTCATCATATCTGGTGGCACCTTCGAGTGGTGAATGATTCCAATTTTGCAGTCTATGGTTTTCCCAGGTCTAATGATACAGTCAATCCGCCCATCTGTAGGTTCCATCTTCGTACACAACACGGTGCCTTCTACCCCTTGTCCCAGAGCCCTCACTGATGGTAAATCTCCTTTTCAGCCTCTCTTTCTGTGCCTCCTCTTCTTCCTCCGCCTCGAGTCTTTCTTTGAGGAGCCTCTCCCGCGATTCGGCTCTCTCTCGGTCAGCTATCGCCTCAGCAATCACCCGTTCGCCCCGAGTGCTCAAGCTCAAGTCATCGATAACATTTGTCCATCTGCGAGGTTGATCGGCGGCGGCAGGCCTCAGGATAGACCGTAGTCGGGGTATTGGACCTGGGCTCGGGAAGCGCACTGGCCTGGCGTTGATCTCGGCATCCTGTAGCATGAGGAACTCGTCGCGGCGCCGGCGTTCACGCTCTTCTTTGATCTCAGCCACCAGTCTTGCCTCCCGCGCATCGCGTCTCTCGCGCAGCTCACGCTGCTCTCTCTCCTCTTGGCGCTGCCGGCGTCGTCGTTCATCGCGTCGCCGTTGGGAGGGCGAACGTTGCCGGGAGGGGGAGACATATCGAAACTCCACCGATGCCGAACGTGGACGACGTGATGTTTCATGGATGATCGGTCTCTGACGGCCTCTTGATGGCGAGACTTCGACGATGTATGCCGTGTCGTTGCTGTCATACCTAGGCGACGTTGGCGGCATGAAATCTCGCGGGTCGTAGTACATTGGCGATGCGGTTGGTGGAGGTGTTCGCGGCCGAGTGGGCGAAGGCGGTGCATTTATGACGACCACGCGCTCCCTTGACCTTGATCTGGAGCCACCCTTCTTTCGTCTTGTGCCGGAAAATAAACCCCCCATGAACAGGTTGGATAAGGGCCTCCTTTTCGCCTTGGCTCGGGGTGTCCTCTCTTCAATGATTTCGACCATGGGTGAGGAGCCAGATGATCGTGATGGGGGGGGCCTCTGCTGAGATATGATGAACTCAGATGTCGGCTCGCCGTACTGAATGTGGCGGATGGGTTGCTCCTTGGTGACGTGCAGGTCACAGGGGACTTCTGGGTATCCATGTTGGCAAAGCTTCACACGGTGAAATTCAACTTCGGCGCCGTCTGGATATGCATCCAAGTAGATCTCCGTGATGCACATCTTGGCTGTGTGGGCGTGAATTTGTTTTGCTGGCGGATATGTGCAGCCGACCTTGGTGCCTTTCGTGCAATGTGAGACTGTGTATCAATCTCCGAATCCGAGCGAGCGGGCTCCTGTCCTCAAAATGGCTTTTAAAAACATGGAGATGACATCGATGTAGGATAAAGGTGAAAGGTGAGAAGTTTGTCGATTTGGCGGCTGAGCTTCTGAGTAGGTCTGCGGTTCCGGGTGATAATGCAGGCGTCTGTGTGAGTGATGGCCCGTGATGTGCAATGTAGGTGAGGTATGGTAGGTATCGCACGCAGCGGTGAGTGGTCGGATAGAATATATATATATGATAAGAGGGCTGTAGGAGGTGTGGCTGGTGCCTTTGGAGGATGAAGAGGGTGACTGTGATAACGGGCAATAACCAAAGGGCTGGCGTCTATGGCGTTTCGGGGGGGTGCTGTGCCACTTGTTGGGCGGTCAAGCCACTTCTTGCCCTTGTAAATAAGCGCAACGTCGAGGGTAAGTGGAAGCCAAGTGGGGAGGTGTGGCTGGTGGCTGGTAACTTGTGATCCTTCCTCATGCTTACCACATAGTCCATAGAGGAAAAGTGAAGGTTCATGCCCATGCTCATGCCCATGCTCGTGGCCTGTACAGCTGAGGAAGAGCGGTAGGATTTTAGGCCTCTGCCGGGGCTAATGCAAAGACCGCAGCAGCTCACCAGCCACAGTACGGGGGTGGAGGTGAATTGGAGGTGAATTGCAGAAATTGTACGTACTTTTGCGACACGGACAAGGGGAATGGGATGGAGTGTCCAGAGGTATCAGGCAGGATACTACACTGCGGGGAGAAAAAACAGGATACGGAAAGTGCTCATTATGTCAAAAACTATCAAGGCAGCACCGTGCGAGGCACCAAGGATGAGCAATAATTAAGCTCCGGCGAGGCATCAAGTTGTGGGATTCTCTCTGAGTGAATAGGGAACGAGTGGCTACGGATGATTCACCATGCGATAGTGACAGGAGAATGACAGAGACACAATATCAGCGGCGAATAATCCGTTGGTCTGTGGTGCAAGTGATGCGGTACGGGACGGCGGCGGGTGTCCATGCGGGCACGATCGATGACCACAACTGGCGATACACACAGTACACAGCGGCGAGTGAGCATCGGCGGCCAGGGAGTGGTGGGAGCAGCGACAGGCAGCGGGAGCGGTGGGGAGCGAAAGGGAGCAAAAGGGTCGTCTGGACGGGAGGCAGGGAAAGAACGGGGGGACCAGGGACAGGGATAAGGGCCACACTAGCACGCCGATACACCCACTGACAAGGCCAGGCATCCTGCAAGACTTTTGCCAAGCCACGAAGCCTCGCTGGGAATCCCACAACGCGCGTCAAACGCCCCTACGACATGGGTAGAATGGGGAAGCGACAGGGAAGGACCCTCAGGGATCCTCGACCATTGTGCACCATGGCGGGTGCTCAGCCACTCAGGTGGTGGCTGGTGTTGGTCTGGAAGCGCGATTTCTCATGAATTACGGCCAAGGCGTCTTGTTAGGCAGTGAGGCAGCCATGCCTTCCCGCCATCAGCAGGTCATGCGTATTTTACGTAGATTTTAGGCAGGAAGCGTGTGGCGACTGGCCATTTAAGCTCACCGAATCCCAGGTGTAAGATGTGTCTTTGTGTCTTGTCCGCTGTTTTATCTGATCGCGTGGTCACGTGGTTTTGATGCGTGTCACGTGATATGTGTTTGATATGTATTGTTGCTGAGATGCAGTGCTATCAATATCGTCAGCCAGCAGAGGTAGATTGCTACTTCTGATGTTTGGTAGCGGTGTGATATGACTGTATATTTATATGTGTGATTAGGTCCGTTGATGTATATTTTAGGCGTGATTGCATATAGCAGGTCGTCTTATTTAAGTTAAGAAATGGTGGTTGTAAATATAACAATTACTTCCCGAATTGAATAATATTCTCAACTTTATTTCCTCTGACCATAAGGACACAATATAAAAATATGACATGCAACCCGTTCATGAAATCCAGGTACAGTTACTGTACAGTCAGCATGATCTCTCATCACCCCCTTTTTACTAATACAGCAACTGTGAAGACGGAAGGTTCGTCTGTACTTGCCCATACAGGACAAATCCAAATAAATGTATGCCGCCTATAACCGTCGCAAGTACCCCGCACCACCGGTCGTTCCTACCCCACCCTTCAACTTCCCCAACCCCGCATTCGCCAGTCTAGTTACCCAGTGTCAGTCCACCTACCACCTTCCGTCTTCTGACTCCCAGCCAACTAAAGTCCTTTGTTTTACCTTACCGTTAGATAAGATACTCCTCGGCACCCAGTCCGCTCTAAAATACAATACTTGTATTACTGGTTACTGGCTGCCATCGGAACTCGTCCGCGCCTTCTTGTCTCTCTCCCATCCAATCCAAGTCCCATTCATGTTTCCCCATTTGTACTTTCCCCGCACCCTACCACCCATCTGATACAAAGCAATCGCACTCGCACACCAACTACATCACTTCAACACCACTTCACATCCCCACAGCACACCCCCCCACCTGTCTTCAATTCCCATTCTCCAATTGACCTTCTCATTGGCTCTCCCCCCACTGGTATGCGGAGCAGTCCTGCACTATCTATATCACCTGCTCCCGCTTAAAGACTCTCTACTTCTTCTTTTCTACCACTTCCTTTCTCTTCCTTTTCTTCTTTCCTTTCCATACTCTATACTTCCTACTTCCTTCCCAAAACGGCAATTCAAAACATACACAAGAAATTATACTCTGTCATAACTTAGATTAATTCCTCCCCCACCCTCCTCTGGAATCCCATTGTCTCACCTGCGCCGTGTGAACTTTCAACATACGGAATATATTACATACTGGCTACAGTAACAACAATTAATCATGTATACTGCGTCGTTTGCCTTCTTTGAGGCGCTATGGGAGGCAGGCGTCACCCATTGCTTCGTCAACCTAGGCTCGGACCACCCAAGTATCATTGAGGCCATGGTGAAAGGACAGAATGAGAAAAAGGGCGAATTCCCGAGAATCATCACTTGCCCAAACGAGGTACGAAATAACTTACCACTGAGCCCCATTGACCCAGACCCCCTTCTAATATACGTAGATGGTAGCGCTATCGATGGCAGATGGGTTCGCCCGACTGACCGGGAAGCCCCAATGTGTCATCGTACACGTCGATGTGGGAACACAAGGCCTGGGTGCTGCGGTGCACAACGCCAGCTGTGGACGGGCACCGGTTCTCATATTTGCCGGTCTTTCACCATTTACCATTGAAGGCGAGATGCGCGGGTCCCGAACCGAGTACATCCATTGGATTCAAGACGTGCCAGATCAGAAACAAATTGTCTCCCAATACTGCCGTTACTCTGCCGAGATCAAGACAGGGAAGAACGTCAAGCAGATGGTCAACAGAGCCCTACAGTTTGCGTGCAGCGACCCGGCGGGGCCAGTGTATCTCTGTGGTGCGAGAGAAGTCATGGAAGAAGACCTGTCGCCGTATTCCCTGGAACAGGCACACTGGAACCCAGTTGAGCCTGCAGCCCTCTCCGAAAACGCTGTCAAGACCATCTCCGAGGCACTCGCTGGAGCAGAGAACCCACTGCTCATTACCGGCTACAGTGGCCGAAACCATAAGTCTGTCCCAGAGTTGGTTAAGCTAGCCGATACCGTCAAGGGACTGAGAGTTCTTGACACGGGTGGTAGTGATATGTGTTTCCCATTTGACCACCGTGCGTCACTGGGACTGAGATACGGAAGCGAAGAGAATATTAAGACGGCCGATGTCATCGTTGTCATCGACTGCGACGTCCCATGGGTAAACACCTTGTGCCACCCATCGAAGACTGCCAAGATATATCACATTGATGTGGACCCGCTCAAGCAGCAGATTCCCGTATTCTACTTGGCTGCCGCGGCCAGATATAGGGCAGACAGCTACACAGCGATCAGCCAACTTACGAAGTATTTATCGTCGTCGGATTACGCTACTAAATTTTCCGCGGATACGTTTAACAGCAAATGGGAAGCCCTGGCCAAATCGCACCAGGCGCGCCTAACAACCATAGCTGAGCTTGCAGCGCCAAGAGATGATGGTACATTTGGCACTGGGCAGCTATGCCGCACGCTCCGAAAGCTTGTTCCCGAGGACACAATTTTCGCAATCGAGGCAGTGACGAACACCGGCTTTGTAGCTGATAATATCCAAGCAACGCTTCCGGGCTCTTGGATCAACTGTGGAGGTGGTGGACTTGGTTGGTCTGGAGGCGGTGCACTGGGTATTAAGCTGGCTTCGGAATTTGAGAATGGAGCAGGAAAAGGGAAGTTTGTATGCCAGATCGTCGGCGACGGTACATTCCTGTTCAGTGTCCCCGGAAGTGTGTACTGGATCTGCCAAAGATACAAGATCCCTATCCTCACGATTGTTTTGAACAATGATGGTATGTTTTATCTCTTTGATGCAGGGTGCAGCCCAGCTGACAATATATAGGATGGCATGCCCCCAAGAGGTCTCTCCTGCTGGTTCATCCCGATGGACTTGGCTCGAAGGCCACGAATGAGGAGTTGAACATCTCATTCGCCCCTACACCCGACTATGCAGGAATCGCCAAAGCAGCAGCTGGAGGTAAGCTATTTGCTGAGAAGGTAGCTAAGACCTCTGATCTCGAGGGCGTTCTCCAAAGGGCAGTTGACGCTGTCAAGGGTGGCACAACTGCCGTGATTGACGCAGTTGTTGCCCCGGGTTGTTAGATGAATTATTACATCTTCATTCGCAGTATACCAGAGGACCAAAGCGTGATAGAAGCTTCCGTCCAATGAATGCCACCTACATTAGCGTTGTAATATATAGGTCACAAGGACGCTTTTACTCAAACCTAAATTGAAATATTTATGCTGAAAATATTTAATAATTCGAGGAGTAGCCATCTCATGCGATCGATAATACCAATAAATACAGGGTCCCTCGTGGCAATATCTCAAGACGTCGTTAGTTTGCCTCCAATATTAATATGCCAGGGGACGTGGTTGATTTTCTGCATGACACGTGCTCCTGGATCTCGCCTTGGGCCGGACGGGTCTGCTGCAAAGATTGGAAGGAACCAATCAGAGCGCCTGCGCATGGGTTCTTAATCCCTGCCACCACAAGTCGTTATCCTATCCATATCCTGAGGGGTCCACCAGATGGCCTAGAGTCTTGTACTAACACCACTGTAACCACTTATAAAACCATACACTCTCCCATCTCCCACCTCGGCGCCATCTATCCAACACGCCTTTTGGTCGTGGCTGTATCGCCTTGCCCCCAACCTCGATTAGCTTTTGTATCTTCGAAAATGTGCCAGTGGCTGCAACGGGACCCATCGATAGAGCCCCCCTGGCCGCAACGCTCACCAACAAGCAAGTCATATCTCAGGCAATGATCTAGCGATTACAACAAGCCAGAGACATTGGAGATTGCCCGAAGGGATTCTCTGGGTATCGCAGAACGACTAGCTCTATATACCATAGCAAGAAAGCCTCCTGTGCAGTTACAGCTATGGCTTCTCCCAGCGAGACGTCGACGGACGGCGCATTGCCTGAATATCACCCACCACCGCCACCCAACCCAGCAGCGGACGTTGGTCTCAGCGTCCAGTCGACAACCCCCGATCCCGAATCAGCGACTCCTTCTGTCTCAAGCATCGACGTCTTCAAACTCCCTCCGATTTCAGCACTGAAGCTCGTCTGCGCCGGCATCGAGGCGCTCGTCCGCATCACTGGCGACATTCCACCGACTCCACCCACGAGCGGGCCACAGACCCCCAATATGCGCGGTATACAGGAGGAAAAGGAGAATATCGTGCGAAGCCACTCCATGACCGATCTGAGCAAGCACCGGCGCCCATCTATACCTTTCGCATTCAGCGCTGGAAACGACGAATACGATGGGATAAATCTCAGGAAGAGGCCGATTGCAAGTTTGGAGAATGAAGAAAAAGAGCCATACATTATAATTGGCGCTAATGCGGAACCGCTAAACCTCCAACACAGCGCCATAACCCGGAAGTTTTACTCGAAAAAGCCTCCCCCAATCTCGATTGAGGACTATCTAATGCGGATACACAAGTTTTGCCCCATGTCAACCGGCGTATATTTGGCAACCAGTGTGTATATCCATCGCTTGGCTGTGGAAGAGCGTGCTATACCGGTTACGAGACGGAATTGTCACCGCTTGCTCCTCGCCGGGTTGCGGGTTGCTATGAAAGCCCTAGAGGACCTGTCTTATCCCCATCGAAGATTCTCCAAGGTAGGGGGAGTGAGTGAGAGCGAGCTCGCTCGACTAGAGATTAGCTTCTGCTTTCTCACCAATTTCGAGCTACGAACGACAAAAGAGATGCTGTTGGACCATGCTCTGACGCTGAAGCAGATCTGTTCTAGCCAGGGTGCCTTTGGTGGGCATGGCTTTGATTTACGGCTACCGCTAGGGGCTCAGAAGAGAGGTGTAATTGCGAACGAAGCAGTGCAAGAGGTTACTGCAGATGCCTGAGTTGGTTACTATGGACAGTTCTGGGGATTGAGGATTGCAGCATCTTTTACGATGTAACGTTGTCATGCTAGATGCTTGGCGCGATGTACTTGCATTTTATATCTGCTGTAGATATTTGTTACCTGCGTGGTTTACTTGACAATGTTTGTCATACTCGTGGCTGTGGGATAGAGGCACGAGTTTCACGACATCGGGGAATTTCTGGGCGTTAGCGGGGTAGTTTGGGTCACTGATATGGGGGGTTGGAAAGCGCGAACTGATAAGATTACGTTCAAGCACACGATTGTAGAATACATGCAATGAACAGAATATTAACATTTTACAAGTTCTAAACGGTTTTCTATTTAAAGATTTGGCGCGGTACCTCCCAGCCACATTTATCGGGCCCTGAAGATTCCTACCCCACTAAGAAAGGTCCCAAACCAACATGACGTAGCGTTCCAGTATTGCCTCAGGCGCAAGCCGCATATGGTTGGATGGCGATATGCGCTTTCCCGACAATTCTGTGGGCTTAAGCCGTTCGTTGTAATTAGCAAAGTTTGACTTCTACTCAAACCATCTATATCTACACCACAGCACCGATAGAAGTCATATCTTTGTTGAGGTGCTGCCGTGATCATGCCTCTGCGCGACATCCTAACCCTTGTTCTCGCATTGGCGCCACTCGCATACGCCGATGTCAAGTTCGACGTTCCAGGCCCTGGAGGGGTGGTTCCTGGGGGGACAGACTACAAGGTTTCTTGGTCGGATTCAGGTGCTGCGCCATCAATTGATGAGTTGGTCGAGTATTCTATAGCACTTTACTCTGGATCGAATGAAGCACCTGTGAGTACCATCCTATACGACAGTGTCTCTTCGGAATTGTTGCTAACGCGACACAGACGCCGCTTTTGACCCTCGTCACCGAGGGAACCTTCGCCGAAACGCCCAATTCAGCATCTATAAACATCCCAGTTACGGCTGGTGAGGCCATTACCAATGCATAGTAAATACCTCCAAGCCATCGAGTCAAAACGATTGAACGCGTGTTGACTTAGTGGATAGCTTCCTGGGAATCCAATCGACGATGAAATCGGGAGAATTCGTCACCAACTACTCGAATAGATTCACCGTCGACCCAATGACTGGCGAATTTCCCGATTCCATCAAGGAAGCCTTATCGGCAGTTTCAGGCACAGCTGGCCCACAAACAGAGAAATCCAACTTGCGACCAAGGCAGGCCCCAGCCGCCCCAGCAGTCCCAGCAGCCCCAGCTCCAGGAGTTCCAGCCCCCGCCGCTCCGGCCCCAGAAGTTCCAGCTCCAGCTGCACCCGCCCCAGGAGTTCCTGCACCTGCAGCTCCGGCGCCAGGGGTTCCGGCTCCTGCAGCTCCACCAGGAGGCTCATGGTCTATCCCATTCGACCAACAAAAGGGCGACACCAGATATGCGCCGATGCAGCCTAAGCCTGGAAAGAAGATAACTGCCACGGGGCTAAAGCCTCTATGGCCGACCTCGTCTGTCAAGATAGCGACGACCTTCTTGCCGCCAGCCACTATCGCGACCACCATAACACAACCGCCAACCGGTACCCCTGTGATGCATGCTAATACGGTAATTATATAATGCATACCTTGCTTTGGGATTAGACGCTAACATATTTACCCAGGCCGCTGCCCAACCGCAACCCGACGATGACATGCAGAAATATCTCAACAGGTGGAAGGACTAATGTGATGGATTAGGTCCTGTCTCATGGCTGACACAGGTGTGGGGTGATTGGTATTGACCGGCGCTACTTAGAATGGAGGTGTTTTGCTACTGTATACTATGGCGCAATGGAAGGCTGCTGTACGGTCACCGAGGAAGATTTGGAGATTTTAGGGACTATTGTTGGGTTATCGTTTATAGATTTTACTGGCGTCGAGGGAAAGTTCGGCTCAAATAGTCACTTATGAAACAATAGAGGGCAATGGACAAGGCAATTTATATGTGCGACAGATTTCATTTGCTTCTTGAATCGAAACGATGTAAATTCCGAGTATAGCTGGTAAAGAAAATATCTCACAGACCTGCTGATGGTCTGTGGTGGTAAAGCAAAACATCTCCTAGTACCATCAGATATAAAAAATCTGTGGTGGTAAAGCAAATATCTTTTGGTACCATCAGATATCTAACACCTGTGGTGGTAAAGCAAATATCCCTAGTACCATCAGCTAGCTATGGTAGGATATGATCGTACTGCAAGATTATGATGATCCGTTGATAAGCTTCTCCATCTCATCGACGTCCTTCACAGCAGTCGTCAGATTCTCATAACCATCCTTTGTGATCAGAATGTTATCCTCGATGCGTACACCGCCAACATCCCAGTACTTCTTCAACACCTCAAAGTTGATATAAGCGGAGTGAACTGGGTCTTGCAGATACGGCTCGATGATGAAATTGCAGAAGTAAATCTACGATTCGTTAGCTTCCACCCCACCGAATGGGGGAGTAAAGGACTTACGCCAGGTTCGACCGTGACAATGGAACCAGCTGGCAACTTCCCTCTGAGACGCAGGTATCTGAACATAGTGTCCTTATCGGCTGGGTTAGGATTACCGCCAGTGTCGTGAGTATCCATGCCAAGATAATGGCCGACTCCATGGGGGTAGAATGCAACACTGGTTCTGGACTTAAGAATATCTTCCTTGTCTCCCTGGAGAATTCCGATTTTCAGAAGGCCCTCAATGGCAACCTTGTGTGCCTCAAGATGGACATCATCCCAAGCAACACCCTCTTTGAGCATATTTATGCAAACTTCTTGCATGTGCAGAACGATGTCGTAAATCTCCCTGCTCTCTTTGCTGAACTTGCCGTTGATAGGGAATGTTCTGGTCTTTCACAATGGTTAGCCCTTTCCAAACAATCCTTCGGGCAAACTTACGATATCCGAAGCATAGCAGTTGTATTCTGCACCTCCGTCAAGGAGGAGATTTAGCTTGCCGTCAAGGGGTTGATCGTTCTTGAGATAATGCAGAGTCGCTGCGCTTGTTCCTGCGGCAAAAATGGGGGTGTATGACTGGTTTTTGCATCCATTTGCAATAGAGCGCTCCAAGAAGAGTGCCTCCAACTCACGCTCGTTCTTTGCGTGCTTGACAGCCTTCAGCACAGCTGTGTGAGCAATCGTCGTTACCTCATTTGCCCTACGAGTTATCGCAACCTCGTATTCGTCCTTGACAACGCGGCATTCTTCGATGGCTGGTTTCAAGAGATCGAAATCGGTGTGCTCAAAGTCCAGGAAGGTGACATCATCGGGGACTTGCCCAGCAATAGCAAACACGGTCTTCTTGGATTGCGCAGTTCCGAGAACCTGGTTCACTTGGGGGATGGTCCTGACCTGGTCGACATCATAGATCGCCGAAGCTTCTTTCTCAGATAGTGGCAGTCCAGACCAGATGACAGAGTCTGGATCGATGGCGGGGATGAAAAGAGTTAACTTCTCAGACTCGATATCATATGTAAGTTGACAATCGGGGACGGCACATCCACTGAGATAGTAGAAGTATCGTCGCTGGCTGCAAGCTAGAAGTTAGTATCGTCTGGTATGAAGCGCAGCACAAGATATATTACCGGAAATGGGTGGCCTCATCGCAATCCTCCTCCAGGCGGGTTTTCTGGCCCTCCAAATACAAAATACCGGTAGCATCAGGCTTTGTCTTTCTGATATAATCAACTACACGGCGAGCATGGGCTTTGGCGGGATATTTCCCGGCCAGGACGGCATCAACGCTTGATGCCATTGTGGAGAAGCAACTACGACTTCGATGTGATACAGTGCTGGGCGTCGAGAGACTTCCGTACAAGATATGACGAGCTTGGAGAGGGGATTTGTGGTGGCTGAGACGGGTGAGGTGTCTGTATTGAGCTCGCAATATGTATGTGCTTGTCACGAAAAAGCAATTAACCATCGCAGGCGCAGTGGGGTTCTGCTGATGGGGGGTTTTATATAACCAACGATGAGCTTTGTTTAGGTAAGTAGTGGACTGGTCTGGTAGTGAGATAGGTGTAATAGGTGGTAATAGGTGGTAATAGGTAGCACTAGGAGCGGGGTATGCTGTGGTAAGGGCGTGTTCTCGTGTATGGTTGCATGCGAGCAGAGAAGGAGCGAAGTAGGGATGTACCGATACAAGCTGTTCTGCCAAGAAAAAGCTAAGTAAGCGCGTTATCTAGTACGATTTTGGATATCTTAGCACGATTGTACGCGATGCACGTCTCTGCAAGGAAGGTGGTGCCATATACGAAGAACGGGTAGGTACAAGTACTTGTGCCAATCGGGGATTTACATTGCCCCTCTTCCGTTGCCCCCCACCTACCACCCGTGCCCCTCCAAAACTTTCACTGGCATATATAAGAACGCAAAGCGAGCCAAAGCGAGCAAACCGTAAGGGCGGGTAGCGACGGAATACTTTTATCGCCACTGTTTGGCTGGCAATTTTTACTGAACTACATACAAAACACTCCAAAAAAATTAATACAGAGTATGTACGGCAAAATATAATCTCCATTACCCTCTGAGGCTGGAAAGCTAACACATCTAGAAGTACTTGCCCAGAATGGCGTCGTCAAGCAAGCCTGCGGTCTACCCCGCCGCCGCTCAGTCGGTGTCGGAACTGATTGGCAACACGCCCCTGGTAAGGCTGAACAAGATCCCGCAAAGCTTGGGCATTGAGGCCGAAGTTTATGCCAAAGTCGAACTCTTCAATGCGGGCGGCAGTGTGAAGGATCGCATCGCCTTGCGCATGGTGGAGGAGGCTGAGAAGTCTGGCCGCATCAAGCCTGGAGATACACTGATCGAGCCCACCAGCGGAAACACGTAAGTACTTGTCACTGCGGAGCTGAGCGTTCCAACTAACATGGCATTAGTGGTATTGGGCTTGCACTCGTCGGCGCAATTAAAGGTTACAAGACTATTATCACGTTACCGGAGAAGATGTCGGCGGAGAAGGTCACCGTCCTTCGCGCCCTCGGCGCTACGATCATACGTACCCCAACCGAAGCTGCCTGGGATGCACCAGAATCTCATATCGGAGTTGCGCGACGACTGCTTAAGGAGATACCAAACTCCCATATTCTCGACCAATATGAGAACGTGGATAACCCATTGGCCCACGAGCATGGAACCGCCCAAGAAATTTGGGAACAGACGAACGGCAAGATCACTGCCATTGTAGCTGGAGCTGGAACTGGTGGAACGATTACTGGTCTCTCAAGAGGATTGAAGAAACACAACAAGGACGTAAAAGTTATTGCTGCGGACCCACAGGGGTCTATATTGGCGCTCCCAGAGCAGCTGAACCAAGAGCACGCCAACGAGGCATATAAAGTGGAGGGAATTGGATACGATTTCATTCCGGGTGTCCTAGACCGCGAGTCTGTTGATGCATGGTACAAAACAGATGATATAGAGTCATTTTCCTTTGCCCGTCGGTTAATTGCTGAGGAGGGTATTCTGGTCGGAGGAAGCAGCGGAAGTGCAATGGCAGCAATGGTGAAGGGCGTTAAGGACCTTGGCCTTGGAAAGGGAGACGTTGTTGTTGTTGTTCTGCCTGACAGCATCCGAAGCTACTTAAGTAAGTTTGCGGACGATGACTGGCTTGCTGCGAATGACCTGCTCCCACCGAGCCCGCCTGCGACTCCCTCGCCCTCGGCCCCTAAATCCAAGCATGACCCATACAACGGTGCTACGCTGAGAGCTCTGAGGCTCAAGCCCGTTACCACTGTTTCTGCAAGTTCTTTCTGCGCAGATGCTGTTGAGACGATGAGAGATAAGGGCTTTGATCAGCTTCCAGTTTTGGCATCAGGAGGAAAGCTGGTCGGATTGGTGACGCTGGGTAACATCCTGAGTTATATCAGCCGTGGCCGTGCGACCGGAAAGTCTCCTGTCTCCGAGGTCATGTTTGACTTCTCAAAGATTCCAGAAGTTGTCACAGACCCCAAGGACTATAGTAGCAACTTGAAAGAGCTACCTAAGGCAGATGGCGCCGCTGCCCAAGAGGAAACCAAGCCACAAAGTGTGCCGAAGAGAAAGTTCGTCCAGATCACGATGGATACTCCATTAGCCTCTCTGAGCAAGTTTTTCGAGTGGAACAGTGCGGCAATTGTTACAGAGAAGGGAGGCGCTGAGACCGCAGGTCTGCCAAAGCCAGTCGCTGTTGTGACCAAGGTAGACCTTGTTTCGTGGATGATGAAGCAGTCTACGGCCTAGGTTCGCAGCGTCTCGTTAATATTTCCGCATAATAAATTTATGCACCAAAAGTACTGCCATGATCCTTTGGTTCTCAGTTTGCATTCTTCGTAACAGTTGTTTGTCCCCAACTTAGTTACCTGGTCAAACCGTCACAAGCTACCAACTTGTGCAGTGAGCATTCCAGCAGATGGGACCCTCCACCCTTTTCGATTTCTCTTCGTCCAAACTTAAATTACAAATCCTAGGTTAACTTTTTTGATATTTGAACAGGATGTCATCGAGATGTAAAATTCCTTGTATTTCACAATGAATATTAACGTTGATTGGTTTGGTTTGACTTTGACACTAGAATAACTGATAGTTAGCTGAGTTGAATAGACAACAAATAAATATCGAAATTACCACCCACACTATGAAATACATAGGAAACCGCTGTGAAAATTGTCAAAGACATCGATGCTTGCCCTATACCGAATTTGATGATGAGGATGCCATAATTTCCACCTATCTCTAACACTCTGATTGCATCTAAAAAGGCATCCTTTTAATGCAACTTTCACCAAATTATGTTGTTAACAGCACCTAGAAGTGTTGTCTCACATGACCTCAACTCAAATCTGTAACAGGATAAATATGCTACCCTAATTTAATCAAAAAATATCTAAATTGCCATCACATATACCAAATTTGGATAATATACAAATTGTCAACGAAACTGACAAAAATATCAGAACTGTCACCTAATAATAGTTTCGAAATATCAGAATTGCCACCTGCTTAAAATTGAACAATGCATAAAGGTGTAATTACTACTTGAAGTTCTATATAACCAACTTAATGGAGAAGGGGGCCATTATTGTTGGAGATTATAAACCAGCCTAAGACTAACGTAGGTCGTGGCGTAAGCGGCTATCTGGCGTAAGCGGCTATAAGTACCCTTACATATAAATTTGTATGCAAAGGTACTTACCTGTGAAGAATTTAAAATCCAAATATCTCTGTCAATAAAAATCGCTAGGCTTAGCTGTTCGATACTTAGGTTCTATATATACACCTCTATAATGTATAAAAAGGCTAATACTGCTAATATCGTTGTTATGGTTTTATTAATAATAGAAGATTGCTTATACAAATATTTGTATGAGCAGAACTTTAAATACATAATAACCTATGTAAAAAGACGCTAGTGCTTTTAATATTTGTGTATATAGTAGTTATATATCGAAAGATTTTACGTATAAGAGGAATACACTCTAGCATTTTTATTAAAGGAGTTATTAAGGATATAATTTTCGCAATAATAAGTACCTCTACATACAAATATGTATGTGGTGGTAACGTAGGTCATGGTCAGACCGGCTACCTGGCCAGACCGGCTACTTTGCTCAGCACACCAAAATCGAAGTCACGTGATCAAATTTTAAACCCTAATAACTTTTGTAATAGTGATTATAAATCTTAATCCTCTTAGACTATTACTCTTCATATACTAATATATTAAAGGTAAATTCGCAAGAGCGTAAGCTAACCTAATTAAAGAGTTATTTATAGCTTCAATTTTGCCATACTAATATTTGTATGGTATAACTTTGAAGCTTGATATCTCTTGTATAAATAAGGCTAGTACTACTCGCAAATTTATATATATTAGATTACTATATAGAGAGCAATAGTCCAAGAGGATTAAGCTTTATAATCACTAGTATAAAAGTTATTTAGGTTTTCGTTTTAGTCACGTGACTTGCTGTTAGGCTGGACTTCAGTAGGGTGATGCAAAGTAGCCGGTCTGGCCAGGTAGCCGGTCCGACCATGACCTACGTTACTAATAGCCGCTTAGGCCATGTAGCCGCTTACGCCACGACCTACGTTAAGCTTATAGCACATTAATAGCTTTATATATGTAGTAACTTAAGTCACATAATATTTTGGCATTCATATTAGAGAATAATCATATTAGACTCTAATTTAAGCTGTAAGTTATGTTATACTAATAGTAGCTGTGGGCTGTAGCTAAAATAGATAAGCTTAGGCTACTATTATAGCAATTGTTGTAGCATACGTTATGTTTACAGGGTGCTAATTTGGTAATTTTGGAATACATACGTGAATTTTTTTGTAATTAGCTGTTCTAGCAATTGGTAGTAATGCCGACTAATAATAACTCGAGGTGCAAATTTAGCCCCTGCTTACCGCTGCCTAGCAACTACGCCAGAACAAGTCAGATAATGTACAGCTTCTTTCGCAGATTAATTAATATTGTGCTACTCAACTCCACAAGGTGATAGAAAGGATGGATGGAACTCTGATTGCCCGCATATTTTCTACAGGGTACAAGATCCTTTGGGTCGGCCCGAGATATGACACATTCTCGCTAGCCGGGAGCTAAAACAAGGCCCGAGGAGCAAACAGTACAGTAAGGGGTACTCCAGGCCGATAACCTTCCTGAACATCCTAACTCCGCAGTCGATGTAACTCAATAGGGGTAACTCAACCAACCTTAGAGTTGAGAATGCTGTAGCATTCTAAACTTACACTCCAAGGTTGGTTATATAGTGATTTAACCGTAACTACGAGAGTGACAGGCGATGACCGGTGTGGAAGGAGCGTTGTCGTGTAACCTACAGTGGTACTAGGTAAGACAGATGATAAACAATAACGCAGTAGAAGGATCACGGTGTGCGTACGAGGTGGAACAAGACCATTAAAACAGCTGCTCTTCTCTATTCCATTCTCCCTGTTGTTGTCTTCTCTGTTTCCTTCTCCTTCATTTTTTTCTTTTCCCCTCGCCCATCTTGCTTACTAAATAAAACACAGGACAATGGCACTCCATGAAATAGAGAACCATGCCTCTTCTGTACGAGAGCGTGATGACGTGCACCTCCAGCGGATGGGGAAGAAGCCTGTGCTTAAGGTACCGTCGATCTTACCATCACAAGAGGGCGAGGAGGGCGAAGGGAAAACAGATATAAGGGAGGAATAGTTATTAGGTTTGGTTTGCTAATTGGTGCTATTTCAAGCGAAACTTCAATCTCATCTCCATCCTCGGCTTTAGCTGTACCATCCTGGGAACCTGGGAAAGCTTGCTCGGGTGAGTTGGGCCAATCCTCGACTAGAAGGCCGAGGGATTCATATAGCTAACCCTTCTGTCGTTGTTAGAATCTTCACTGGTCCTCTTAGAAAGTTTGTATACTCCTTAGGCACCTCGACGCCCTGTTGCTGCTGTTACATCTGCTAATATATATTATTAGTGGCGGCTCTGGCGGCGCGATTTACGCGTTCATCTTCGGCTGGGTAGGAACCTTCGCCAGTTTTATTGTTTTGGCAGAATTGGCCTCGATGTATGCTGCTCGCCCCTTAGCTAAACCGGTATCAGAGCTGCGACTGATGACTAGAATAGGGCACCTACAGCTGGGGGCCAGTACCACTGGGCAGCCATGCTTGCGCCACCAAAATATATGAAGTTCATTAGTTTCGTCACAGGTCAGCTTATTTTTGGCGCTGGAGGATAATCGGTCAGGATCGCTGACTTTCGGTGACGGCAGGGTGGTTTACCATCCTTGGCTGGCAGTGTGCATTTGCCGCGTCCGCCTTCTTAACAGGAAGCATGATCCAAGGCCTCATAATCCTAGGAAACGACCTCTATCATGCAATGCCATGGCAATCAACGCTGATTTGCTGGGCTGCACTCAGTCTCGCTCTAATCATCAACTTGATCGGTGGCAAAACTCTACCTCGCATCGGGGTTGTCCTTCTGGTTATGCAAATTGTTGGCTTCTTCGGGGTCCTCATCCCGCTTGTCTACATGGCGGAACACAATACAAAGGAGCAAGTCTTCTTGTCTTTCCATAACGGAGGAGGCTTTAAGACGCAGGGGTTATCCTGGTTTGTGGGTATGACCGCCTGTGCGTTTGCCTTTGCTGGAGGCGATGCTGCCGTGCATGTAAGTTACCATTTGATATACCCCCCCTAGCGCCCGCCACAAGATGCTCTTTCCTAATAAGTCTACGAAGTTGGCCGAGGAGATCACGAATGCGTCCAGGGTCATCCCGCAAAGCCTCATGCTCAGCATCGGGATAAATGGTTGCCTTGGATTCGCCATGCTGATCGCCACAATGTTCTGCACTGGTCCGGATCTTGGTGGTGAATTAGGGGAGATTACTGGCTATCCCTACATGGGCATCTTCTTTGAAGCTACTAACTCAGTGCCGGGCTCATTGGCGATGTCTTCTATCATTGTGATCATCTATATTAGCGCGCTCATGGGCCTGCTGGCTGCTGCTTCTCGTCAGCTCTGGTCATTCTCCCGAGATAGGGGGGTTCCAGGGTGGCGATTGTGGAGTAGGGTAAGGAATGGCTTGATCACTTAGGGGTCTTTTGTTTATGGTTCCAGCTAATTCTTGCTGTAAAATAGATATCCACCTCTAGGTTGCTGCCAGTCCCCGCCCTCATAGTCTCGGTGACTATAGCCTGGCTGCTGGCCCTAATTAGGATCGGGTCCAGCGTAGCCATGGAGAACATTGTATCAATGGCAGTATCAGCCATCTACTTGTCGTATCTCATAGTCTCGATCCTACTATTCGTCCGGCGGGTCCACGGCGACATCTCTCTCTACAACGACAACGGCAGCGAAGTTATCAATTTGCCCGGCGCGAAACTCGTCTGGGGCCCTTTCCGCTGCCCTGGCATCTTAGGCACCATAATCAACGGCTACGCAATAATATACATCACCATTGTCATTTTTTTTAGCTTTTGGCCATCTACGATGGACCCGACGGTCGCGACTATGAACTGGAGCATTGTGGCTATCGGTGGCGCAATGTCCCTTGCTATCTTATACTACTTATTTCATGCCCGTCACGTTTACGTAGGCCCAATTATGGAAATTTCGCTTTAATTGATGGACATGATGCACTCACTAGAGGAGGAAAAGTTGTTCGTGCAGTTATTATGTGCTGAGATAGATTGCAATTATTCTTGGTCTTCTACTAGGACTTGCTTGCGAATGATATCCTTTCTATATCTGGTTGTATAGTTGTCGCTGCTGCCTTTCTTATGGTTGGCATCAATAATGCCACCTTTCTTTTGTCTCTCATTTATCACCTATGTTTCTATACGTAATGAATGCATGTGACCCCTTTCTGTTCAATACCGTATTTATGGCACGTTATAATTACAAAATCACCACTAAAAATATACATATTGTGATGCAAAGTTAATTCAATCGGTTATTTACAGAATTGCCACCCAAAATTTCATAAATTACAGAACTGCCACCCTGCGCTCACTAATTCAATTAGCTCTAACTAGTCTCCTTTAGAAGCAACCTAATTAGTAGGTAATGTTAGAGCTATGCTATCATTCTAGAATTCCAAAAATATCTCTACTAAGTTACCCATATAAATACGGCTAATGACTGAAGTGCCACTCAAAATATCGAAAATGCGGCGCACAGGGAATTCCGACGTGACGTATCAAACGTCCGCCGTCGCTGTCTTATTGGCCTCAATGGCCACGGTGGTCGCGGTGACAAAATCATTCTGTGCACATGTCAGTACGGATCACACCGAACGAAAGGAAGGGATCTGACATACCTTTGGCACGTAGTGGCCCATGCCACCACGGCCGCCACGGCCACCACCGCCCCGACGCCGTGCTTCTGGCACGGAAATCCACCGAGGAAGACATCCTCGAGTGAAGGAAGGAAGGAGAAAAAAGTCGGAAAAGGTTGGGAAAAGGCGTTGGTTGGCAGTTTAGTAATTTTCAATATTTTGAATGGCTGTTCTACTTTTGCATAGTTCAATGATTTCCACAGAACTGTTTCAAAATTACCAAATTGCCACCATGCGGCTTTCTGCCATCACATGACATAAAGTAGTAACTTACCCCACCAAATCTGCACCTAAACTACCAAACCACCAGCTTAGAAAACCAAAAATAAGTCTATAATTCCAGTGCTATTTCTAAATCGCTATCAAATAGCTTCTCGCCACTCTCTTTATCTATTTCCTCAATTATGGATCGGTAATTTAATCGTGGTGTTATTATTCTAGGTTTTTGTGAAGCTGTCTGTTGCTTCTTCAGCTTCTGCAACTCGCGACTGTAACTCTGTTGAGATATGGAATTGACCCTTATTTTTAGCCCTACGCTTCTGGATAATTGACTGAGGGAACGGGAGGGATTTTTTGGGGGGGGGGG
>JPJU01000081.1:0-23038 GCA_000750735.1 Pseudogymnoascus sp. VKM F-4246
TTTTTTTTTTTTTTTTTTTTCTTCACCTTTTTTCTTCTCCTAAACAGTTTTCGTTCTAGCATTTGTTTCACGCCCTTGACTGAGTTCCTTGCTACTGACAAGATGCATGGATCAATCCACCTAGGCGGGCGGATTTCAATAGTCGGAGTGAGGCTGATGCAGAATAGTGGGACTGTCAAACAGACAGAAATCCCTCAGTGGAGATAAAACTGCGGGGCACCCACTGAACAAAAAATGATTGGCAAAAAGAAGGGCCTAATCCGGGATTGAACCGGAGACCTCTTACAATTTGAATGCCGAAGCTCCCAAAGCAAGAATTCTACCACTGAACTATCAGGCCTTTTTGATATGTCGTTGCAGGGATTAGTTGAGTACAGATGAGTAAGTGGCCAATAGTGGTGACTGTTCCTTGGCGCAAAACAAGCAGACTGGTATCTATAATGCCTCGATGTATAGAAGAACTAGATCAAGCTCGACTAAGAAAAGGTCTAGCTAAGTCAATCTCATCGGATATAAATGTTACCTTAGTGTTCATTGTTGCCCCAAAAAATGAGTCACAACTAACCTAACGAGCTGCATAGTAATTTCCATCTGTTTTTGCGACTAGGGTGATGGTAAACACCTACCCCACAGACAAATTGTCGTCCTTTTCTCAATGTTACCAGAATTATCAAGAACATGATCTATCTACTTTGGTACCCTACATACTGTAACTTGAGCTACTACATCAACTTCCTTGCAACTAACTATATTATTAGTATTGCGGATATACAACTACTAACTTACAAGGTCATTGGGTTCAATTTAGACCTGGTCTTAGCCATATATTAGCTAGTAATAAAGGTTTGTGCACTTTAGTAATAGCCGTTAGAAATGACAATAATATAGGATAGCATTAACAGCTTAGTTAAGTTAGCTAGCTAAATTACAGAAATTAAGACACTATGTTTGTTTTTGTATATGATAGTATAGATTGCCACTAGGCAATCTATATATTTTTGATATATCTAGCGATGTTTTATAGTAGGTCAGTTGGCAAAATACACATCAATTGAAAAAAAAATGACATTATTTTGTCAAATAAATACGCCCAATAATGTGACAAATAATGCAGTACAAGTTCTTGTCTCCCATATAAACCACCTTAACGTGACGTATCATTAGTTAGTACAATGTTTAATGCATGGTATTTTAAGGATATATAGTGTCTGTACAGCTGGCATCCATTAACGTAGGTCGTGGCCTAACCGGCTATTAGTACCATCACATACAAATTTGTATGTGGAGGTACTAATAGCCGGTTAGGCCATGTAGCCGGTTAGGCCACGACCTACGTTACGTGGTAACGTTAATTGTGATATTTGTGATATTACAAGAAGTATGCAGTAGTTATTGCATTTCAGAAACTACCTTGTAGAGAACAAACATAGTGCACCCTCAGTAACACCAAGTTTGATTTTAGAGTAGATTTGTGGGCTAGGTTAATTCACGGACTTGTAAAGTTAATTTGCAGACAGTTTGCTGATAGTGCTGTCAAAATCATTGAACTGTGCAAAGTGAAATCACAACTCTTGGAGTATCATCCCAAAGTATAAGTAAGACACTCCTATCGTATATTATGTTCATGCCTGCTTGCTGCAGATTTTATTGTACACTCTAGGCAAGCCAACCTAGACATTGTCATCATCTCCCGGAAGCCTTTCATAGGTTCCTGCCGTATCTCCATTTCTAACACGCGGCCTTGTTGCCAACATCCGTCTCGGAGCTTCGTACATTGTCGTGTAATTGACGACTTCCCCATCCAGTACTGCCGTGCCGTTCTCTCGGCTCCCGAATATCGGTGCAGGGTCACACCAGAAATCCTTGCAGTTCTTCACGCAGCCCCTCGAGAACGGATTGCGGTTTGCCCTGGACCTATCCTTGTCTGCGTGTAGAGCAGTCTCAACAAATGTATCAACACCCAGGATTTTCTTCCATTGGGCAAAGCAACCTCCGTTATCGTGGCGGTGATGATGACCATGACCATGCGATGCCGCGGCTACCGCTGGATCAGGGCCTCGGCCTTCACTTCCCAATTGTGCTCCACCCATAGATAAAGTTCCAGCAGCTAGCGCGGTTGTAATCGCCTCAGAAGCGCCGTGCCCATGCCCATGGTGAGAACCGCGCATATTCTCATACGTTGTCATGGCCCGTGAGATTTGAATAAGTTGTACGAAAAGTAGCATAGTAACCCAGGTGAGCTGCAACGCCGCCCATACAACAAGGATAAGGGTGTAAGGGTCGCTGTTGACATAGCGGCATAGTGACTCTGGAAGGATATTACACTCGGCGGCTCCCTTCTCCGTCATGGAATCGAAATCTAAGAAGGGATAAGTCACTGTGAGCGCGATAGTAGTCATGCGGAGCACTTACAGCCAATAGCGATAGCAACCAGGAGGCTTACACCGATTTCCAGGAAAACAAGATAGAGGAAAAAGTGGCGGTGGTTATTGACACCAACACAGTTATACACCCAAGGGCAATGGCTTCTGCAGTTAGCAACGATTGTAGTTCGATAGCATCGAACCGACTCACTGATCATGTTTGCCTACGCATCTGTTGCACCGCTTGCAATGTTTGCTTCTGAGAGGCATCCGAACCATGCATTGCACACAGAAATTTTGGTCGTCAAATTTCCATAAGCTAAGCAATTCGTTGATGGTAGCCTTCTGTTCCGTAAGACCCGCCAACTTTGGCACGTATCCTGGCTCGTAGAACATGGTGCAAAAGTAGAAATAACCGCAGAGGGAATATGCGATGGCGAAAAGAGTATTTACAATAGGGTATGAAGCGTAGGTTGCTGCCGTTGTTAGTATCCATATTTCTGGGCTTGTTTGAAGTACGAACCAGGGAAAAGTGTTGTGATCCAATTGACGCCAACAAAAAACAAAGTCCCGGCAAATATTCCTGAAAGCCACGGCTGCACTGGATTAGCTAGAGCCCAGCCACATTTCTCATATAGACTTACCGTCTTGTGGATTTGTTTCATATCCGAAGGTGCATATGCCATTGCTTTTTGGGCCAGCAACTGCAGGAAATATCCCACAAATAGGGCAATTGGAATTCCTGCATAAACAACCATATGGCTCGTGATCATCAACATGCACCAGATGATTAGAAAGGGCCAGAAGAAGAAAAACTTCGCCATGGCTGATCGTTTGTTTTGGATGAAGTATGGCGGGGTCGGGAAGTCAAAGGCGGCGAGACTACCATCCTCCTTGTAGCCACATTCTTTAAGTGCCTTATGCCATGCATATGTCGTTTTCATCTCGTCTGCCATGACAGATGGGGTTTTCCCGCTTGAAGCCGCAACGAACCTATCAGAGCCATACTCAATGAGCTTTTGGATGCAGCCCACCGATCCCTTGACAAGTCCCCAATGTAATGGCGTAAATCCCGTGTCGTCCGTGGCATGCACATCGGCTCCCCACCTAAGAAACAGGTCGACGCATGCCGGATATCCCTTATATGCAGCCCACATTAGACATGTGTGTTGTTGTGAATCGCGCACATCCACGGGAATGTTTTGGTGGAGCAGCAGGACCAGAAGGAAGACATTTCCTTCAAAGGTCGCAAGGTGCAAGATATTATAACCTTGGATGTCAGCGAGCAAGGGGTCGGCCCCGTACTCCAAGAGGAGATGCACAATATAGTAATGGCACCTTTGGGCCGCCCACATGGCAGGTGTAGCGACCGACTCTCCGCCCTTCTTATTCACATCCGCCCCAGCCTCCAGGAGAAATTTACACATCGCATATTGATTGTTGATTGCTGCCCACTGGGGTGTAGTTAGCTACCAGAGTGTCAAAGGGCCAGTTGCTGAGAAAGCATACGTGAAGTGGAGTGATGCCCTCATCATCACAGTATAAGGGTGTGAAAGTGCCTGCATCGTATAGCTTCTGCACCGAGGGAATGTCTCCAAGCCGAGCCAGCTGCATTATATCTTGGCTCACACCGAGCGCCGGCTCCGCGGTTGTGATATTCTTCATTTCTAGATTTCCATCATCTACGCTGAGCTGCGGAGCTACCGATGACCCCTTTCCGTTCAACATCAGGGGCGACAAATGCGAAGTATTCTTCACTTGGTCTTCGGCCGGTTGTGGTGCGTCAGGATGAGGCATTATGGTCCCTGTGGTGGCATTTTAGTTTTCTAGATCGAACAGATGGACGGACGCAGGAACAACGAGGTCATGGATAAAGGGGCTGGTACTGACATCGTATATTTGGTAATATTCCTCGACAGGCAGATGTTTGTTGAAAAGGAGGAAATGCGACAATCCGAAGTTGAGGCAGTGCCAAGTACGAGGCTGAGCTGTCTGATGGTAGAATACTGGGACGCGTCCTTCCCGCACCCAATGATAGCTGCTGGGCGAAGTAAGGTTAGGGGTTCTGAGTGGACTTGGGGTGCTGGGGCCGGCGTATCGTGCCGGCGAAATGATGCGCCGTTCCCACAAACAGTGGGTCGTCTTACTTCCATCGTGAACTGAGCCTCGCTGTCGATCAAGGAGAGGATACGGAGCAACCAACTGTACAATCCAATACTCCGACACTCCGACAGTGCATGGGGCGCCTGAGAAATACCTTGCCCACATCTAGAACAGCTTCGTAAGCATCAAACGAAGCGTCTCCAACATTAGCCATTGAGCCGCCTCCAAGCTGGGCTTCGCTCTACTGGCCATGTCCAAAATAACCCAAATAGCGGAGGCCTTACTCAGTCCCTCCCCTCTTGGGTTTCTTTTTGCCCTAATTGTCGTCATATCGATACCTATACTTTTGCATGGCTTTCTGAGCCGTGGAAGTGGCGTGGCTGCTCCTCCATCAATCTTACTGGTTGGGCCGAGCGGATCTGGCAAGACATCACTTCAGACTCTGGTAAGCTCAATGCAGCCGTTTGCAACCTACCCTCAGCTTACATGATAATAGTTTGAGCGTGGAAAGAGCGCCCCTACCCATACATCGCAAACCCCGCTTGTGGCGGAGTGCTCTCTGCCTGCCGGAGTTACTGCCGCCTCAGCGAAGTACCGTTCTGTCAACGATCCCTCACACCGAGTACGTGAGAAGTTTCTACTCCTCGACACACCAGGTCATGGGAAACTTCGCCATCATGCCTTCAACGCCGTAGGCAACACGAAGAATTTGAAAGGCATTATTTTTGTTGTCGATGCTGCCAATCTTCCAGCAGGTGATGAAGGCCTTAGACAAGCCGCTGAATATCTTCATGACACGCTATTACTGTTGCAAAAGCGCTTGACAGCCACCACATCTTCCAAGGACCCCAAAGGGATAGAGGTCTTGATTGCTGCAAATAAGATGGACCTCTTTACTGCACAACCGTCCGCAATTGTTAGAAGCCTATTAGAGAAGGAGATCGGAAAGGTGAGAAACTCGAAGTCTAAAGGACTTCTGGAATCAGGCATCGAAACCGCGGGCGAACTAGATGATGTGGATAGTGACGACTGGCTGGGCGAAACCGGGAGCACCCAGTTTAAATTTGAACAGCTTGAAGAGTTCAACATTTCTACCGAAGTTGCCGGTGGCTGTGCTCTGGGAGAGAGTGAAGCAGATGTCCAGAAATGGTGGAAGTGGGTTGGGGATCGTCTGTGATCACATATGCGACCATGACAACGAGCAGGAACAAAAAGGTTTCCCCGGCACGCTAATGTATTTTTGAGGATGCAGGCCACTTCGGTTCAGTGGCGTTGGAGTCGAGGCGAATAAGGGAAGCCTACCCCCGTGCGCTCTCCCACTTGGGCCCCAATTCGAGAATGAATGGCCATCTCTTGTGGGGATATAGGGAGGGTGCCACGCGACGTCATGGCGGCCGAAAAGGTTGCTGGGCATAAATCTGTCGTGGATTATTAAATGGATAATGCTGTAAGGAAAGGATGCAATACTCATCCTGAGATAGTTAAAGAATAAATACATTTAATACGTGAAATAGGAGTTGTGTACATGGAATATATAACATGGAGTGGTCGTATACCTGAACCGTAGCATTTGTTCAGCCTTGTCATTGAATTGTCTTCGCAGCCTCGCGGGTCGATGCCCTCATCATCGCCGCCTTGAAGTATTAACATACTACCAGCCCTCCAAGACGGTTTACCATACACAGGAGGAGCTCAAATAAGAAATACGTGTTAGGTGTAAACATCGAAGGAACTAAAACATGTGGCATCTTCGCAGGAGATAAGTTGGAATACGATATGCCACCATGGACGTCCGGGCACAGAAGAACGAGCTGTTTCAACAGGTATCATCCCACTTCTCCCTAAGCACTCAAACAAATGGAAACTGATTTTCTAAGCTCAAACCGCCCTGTATTAAACTGAGTCAGCGCGCTCTTAACGCTGACGGCAGCGCAGCTACTCTGAAGGAGCTTCTGGAAACGACGTCGGAGCTTCTTGGCCTGCTTGAAGAGAAATGCCGCCGCAAAGATGCCGTCTTCGACGAGAAACTTGCAGACTACGTATTCTTTCCTCTTTCACATGTTCTTCGAGCATGTCAGAAGCGACCAGGTCGTTTGGCGGAAGCAGCGACAAAATGCGTACAGATATTGCTCCAGTACGGTTGGACAAACAATATTGGTATCGAACTTGGGCAACAGCTTCTAATTTTGTTCACCCTCTTCGCTGGTGGCGGCGCATCGTCGGATCCTATGCCAGAGGAGCTCAAGCTTGAATCTTTCAAAGCACTCGCGCTTTTATTTGACGACCTTCGTCGAACGCCTAAAGGTGCCAATTCGATAGTCGAAGTATCTGTCATCCCCGCCCTTGGTCAATGTTTATCAACGATACTGGACGGGGTTACAGAAGGGCCATCCTCAGATATCCAAATTGAGGCACTCGAAGCATTAAAGGCCCTGTGGGGGTGCATAAAGGACCGAGACGCCCTTTCAACGTTCCTACCGGGGACGGTCTCTGCGTTGACAAAGTGTTTGATGCCAAACAATAAAAATCCGCGTTCTGTCAAAGTCCTTGTCATCTCTCTACAGGTTCTCCAGAGCGTCCTTACGACTTCAATAGGTGATATTCACGTCAGAAGGCTGCCAGATGACACCGACGTAGCTTCGGGTTCAAAGCCAACGACAACACTAAGCAAGTCATGGCTGACTGCGACTTCCGCGCAGGTAAAGCTTGCTCTTACCAATATATCCAAACTACGCAGCCATAAAAGCGAAGAGGTACGCCGCGAGCTCGAGCGGACATGCTTAATCCTGCTGGATGAGTGCAACACATCGTTAAAAGACGCCGCAGCTTTGCTTGTAGAGACATCTATGATAGTTGCGGCTCCCCAAGAAGACAGCCAACTGTCACAGGTCACGGGCTTGAAGGATCTCGCCATTATGTACCCATCAATTGGCGAACTAATTAATTCAACTGTATATAACTGGGAAACCAGTCTCCCACGCATTATTCAGTCATCCGATGATTCCGTCAAAGCATCCGCTATCCACCAACTTTCTCAAGCCAGGGCTCTCCTCGGCGCCGTTGACGCTGAGTCTAAAGTTTTGGACAATTCTATAACGGAGTCTCTCAGAGATAGTGTCATAAATATGCTTGATTCTTCGAAACCTGAGGTCGCCATCGAGGTAGTCCCTGTTGGCAATGACAAGAGTGGAACTTTGCCTGTGACAGTCCAAAACACATATACTGAGAAGTACCCGCCTCTTGTCCTGGAACACGAAAGCCAGGTGGAGACCCGAAATCAGCTCAATAAACTGGTCGACAATGTTGGGCCCCGGGAAGTCCAGCTCAAGATGACGAGCAAATTGCTCGAACAGATGTTCGACGCTTCGGGAAATTCTCTCCTGGCCTCATTTTGGTTATCCTTCCAGCTAATAAAGTCGGTGGCCTCAAAGACCGAAGATTTTGACGATTTTCTCACTTCTGATGTCACTTCGTCAGAAGAGCAAGAAGTTGCGAGGGAGGAGCTCTACAATTTTGCCGTCTCTATTCTCTCGGAGTCGGAAAACAGCGGCAATGACTGGAGGCTTCTTGCTGTTGGCCTTGAGGTTGTAGCATATTCCTCACAGCAAGCAGGAGATGAGTTCAGGGCAAACCTTGTTGACACCTTATATTCCGTCGTCCAGCTACTGGGTTCTGATAACTCTCACCTCAGATCCCATGCTATCACATCACTCAATATAATCGCCAAATCCTGCGGTTACAGTCAGACAAGCGAACTCATCGTTGACAACGTCGATTACCTTGTCAACGCTGTGTCTCTGAAACTCAACACTTTTAACATATCCCCACAGGTTCCACAGGTTTTGGTTATGATGATTCGACTTACTGGGCCAACACTATTACCATACTTGGATGATGTAGTTGGCTCGATATTTGCAGCCTTGGACAATTTCCACGGCTATTCAAAACTTGTTGATAGCCTGTTTTCTGTACTTGGTGAAATCGTACAGGAAGGGGCAGGGTCGGGGCAGTTGCAGCTTACATCAGAGACAGCAATAGACCATCAGAAACGGAAACCGGAGCCACCGAATTTCAATGATGTCCTCGAAATGTTTCGGAATATGAAACTAAAATCCATTGCGGTGGAAACGGAGCACGAAGACTTTCCAAAGGCCCCCTGGAAGTCTGCCAAAGAGTTATTAGATGAAGCAGAAGCTCCTGGCGAGGAAGAAGAGGGTGAAGAGCCCCAGGGTAACAAGGAAGTTGCCAAATCCCCACCAACGAAAGTTTACACGATGGTTGAAAGTATCGCCCGGCTTTCCCAACACTACCTTACCAGCGGCTCGCCCTTTCTCCGCCTCCGACTACTTGACCTCATCAGCACTGCAACCCGTGCGCTGCACAGCGATGAAAATGCATTTTTACCCCTTGTGAACGACATTTGGCCTGTGGTCGTGAAGCGTCTTTACGACCCGGAACCATTCGTGGTGATAGGTGCTGCTAATGCCGTCAGCAAGATATTTGAGGCAGCCGGGAATTTCATGAGCACTCGGGTGCAGACCGAATGGCCTGACCTCATAAAACTAGTCCGGCAATGGATGAAGAAAGCAGACGGGGAAAGGCGAGGCAAGCACGGCAGAGGCAGGCACACTTTGAGTTGGCAAGTTTGGGAAGCTATGGTGGGGCTGGTTGTCGCTATTCTGAAATATGTCCGCATTAATGATGGTGTGTTCGATGATGCTCTAAGCGTTTTGTCTGGTCGTCTGGAAAGAGAAGACGTCAGAGAAGCCCTGGAGACTATCAACGCGGAAGCGGTGTGGCTAGTTGATCTTGCACAAGGCCGCATTACAAAGAGGGATGTTCCTGTAATGGAGGGGTACGAATTTGCCAGCTGGGAAACATTATAGACTAGATGACGGTGATGGCCTTGCTTCGGATCTTCAGAACAAGACTCGTGTTCGGCTGCTAAGAATATAACGAATTTTAAGTCAATCTATCTCTAGTCACAATGATGATATATTTTCATAGATAGAGAATAGCTTCAATTTGAGGTAATCAAAAATATTAATTCGTAATCATCGGCGCAAAGGTAATGCACCCCCAAGAGCAGCTAACTTTTACAAGCGGAAAAGGAGTATTGAGTAGAGAGCAGATAATTAGACAACGGTGAAAACAAAACCCGAAGCTCAAAACGGTCAGACCAAGCAAATATGTGCGACCTTTGGACGCGAGACAATCTCACATCCACCCCTTTAACAAGTAAATGGCTGAGCATGGCCGATCTCGTCATTTGGCCCTGTTTCGATGGTTTATTCCGAGTCATCATCATCCTCAGACTCAGCCTCAGCAAGCCAAGTCAAGAAAGTCTCTGCAGACTTGCGGACCTTCTTGCTAGTCGGAAGGTCGATGTACTTCTTGCTAGCTCTGGTGCCCCATTTAGTGACAACATCCTCGGAGACAAGATCGTCATTGTAGTAAAGCATGAGGATCTTCGAGACTTGGTTGTAGACTTCTGGGTTCTCCTTGCCGCGCATGCCGATGAAACGCTCAGTGCCTCCCAGGAGGGCCTTCTCGTGGCGCTCAGAGGTGATCAACTATATCAGTCAGTAAATATTCATGATTGCTGTTAGGAATATGGACATACCTTTTTCAGTAATCCAGCCCTCTTGGGGATTTGGGCAACAATGTTGTCATCGAACAAGGTCTGAGCGAGTACAAGTAGCGTACGGTGCTTTGTCTCAATGCCGAGCTCTTTAGCCTTAACATAAACATCGACATCATCCACCTTTGTAACGCTGCCCTTCTCCTCAGCCTCAGTCAGGATCCAGCTACCAAGCTGATCATAGGCCGAATTGCCGCCGCCCTCGCCTTCCTCATCCTCGTCGTTATCGAGGACAAGTTTCTGCTTCAGGTCATCTGGCAGTTGTTGTTGACGAGCCTTCACAGCCTCGGCAGACATGTCAACTGTCCATGTATCGTCCCTGACTTCTTCTGGCTCTTCAATATCCAAAGCGCCGTTCTTGATGCGACTGGTAAGCTCGTCATCGCTTCCTGCCTCAAGGGCGCCGTCATCATTGGCTCCGTTGTCAGAGTTGCTGTCGTTGGGGCTGCTGCCCTTCTCGCCATCAGCATTGACAGTGCCGTTGCCGTTCTCTTTGGCCCTGCGGGCAGCTTTGCGCTCGGCCTTGTCTTTCTTGCCCTTCTTGGGCTGGTTCTTCAGGATGAAGCCGCTCAATTTCAGGCGGAGGTCAACATCTGAGCGCTGACCGCAAGCCTTGCAGTCAAGCACGATATTTCCATCCTTCAAAACTACTTCGGTCTCGGGGTTCTTGCACTTCTTGCAAAGCACAAACTTTGAAATAAACCCATCGAGGTAATCCTGCAGCTTGCTGGCTTCGTGGGCGCCGTTTATAATCCAGCGGTCATCAGCTGGGTTGCTGTTTGTCTGGGCTCCAAGTTCGAACCCGAAGTATTTTATGACATATGCACCGGGACGAGCGAGAGACTGGGCAACGCTGCTCAGGTTGACAATGACAGTCTTGATGCCATTTCCTTTTCCCTCGATCTTGGACTGGATCTTCTCCATCTTGTATCGGTAGAAGGGGTCGCTGACATCGCGACGAATGTTGACGGTAGCCATGATTGCGGTTGAAGTTTTCTAATGCAAGCTTTCAGGAGCGGTTTTTCTATTGGTAGCGGCGACTGAAGACGGTGGCTGACGATACATGTAGAGGCAGGCCGGCTCGTTTCGAAGGGTTCAAAGCAACAGCTAAGTTGATGGTTTAAAGATGATTCGTCTCACCGTAACATGTGTTGTGATGGTACTGTGAGATGTCGAAGGAGATATCGAATTATCCGTTGGAGCAGAAGTAAGGGCTACAAGGTTTCCGCGGTATACGGAATGGTTGCAGCTCGAGGGGCGGCTGATGTCTGAGGTCGTTGGCGTGTTGTGTGAGATACATATAACGCAGTTGTGCCACTAGACGTGCTGTCCTATGGTTTGGGTGATTCGGTGGTAGAGGATGCCCTCTTTTCTAACAGGTCCCGGCCGTGGGGAGAGTCGTAGAAGCGTTCGATAATATCAGACGGGGGAAGCTCGATGAAGGGCCTCGACGGGTGTGAAGGGGGGTCGCGGATGGACGGAGAGGCCAGATAGACTCCTGCCTGTCTGTTTTTTGTTCGGGGATGGAGCGGCAGTTGGGTCGAGAAGAGACTCCTTAATCGTAGGACTGTCGTGAGATTTGATGAAGACTAACGTAGCCTGGCGAAGGTTTTCGGGTGTGGGTGGGGGAAGGAGAAATTCTTTGTGTGTTGATGGATTGTGAAGGGGTGGGTCAGGGAATTGGAAAGAATTGTTCAGTGGAGAAGGGAATTGTATTTTGTATGTAGAAATTAGTTTTTGCCTGAGGTGGCACTATACGACACTATACGACACTACTGTAGTGTATAGTTAGTGGTTGGTGGTAAGTTGCGAGTTAAGCCAGCACCAAGCAAAAAGGATAGAAGTATACTGCAACTAGGAGTACAAGTAAAGGTACGGATGGTTGGCGCTGTTTGGTTGTATCTTTAGCAGATAAGAACCTGGAGGCGGAGAGTTTTGGAGTTGGGGACCGCGGCAAAATTTTAGGGTGTGGGTGAGTTAGGTGGCGTGGTTGGATGGTTGGTGGTGCCTACTACTGGTATGGCTCTGCACCGATACTTGTCCTGTGGCGCAGATTACAGTTTGAGAGTTTGTACCCCGAACATAGTCCTGCATGCACTCTACTTTGCAGGTACACCAACGGTCGCCTGGCACGTGTTAGCCAGTGTATATTGCACTACAGAGCATATCTGGAATATATAGAATATCCAGGATAAAATCTCCTAATTTCCATGCATGCCCAAGAACCTACTCACGCGCTGCAGTCGAAGCCGTACATATTTCTACAGATTTTCGGGTTTGAGATGGTTAAGGGCTGAAACAATATTATACGTCACGTGACTACGTGTTCCCCGCAGCTTTGGTCCCCGATATATCCCCGAAATCCCCCACCATCCCACCACGCGCGGTACGAGTGCCCGATTGGTCTTCAACAGCTCAAAAGCCCAAGGCCAAACCCCCCAAAGTCAAGATGCCCAGATCAGTAGACTACTCTCTGTACCTGGTCACTGACTCCACCCCCGCCATTCTGGGGGATGCCAGTCTTGTCGATGTCGTGGGAGCCGCTCTGGAAGGCGGCGTCACCATCGTTCAGTATCGGGATAAGACCACCGAGACTGGCGTAATGGTCGACACTGCCAGGCGACTTCATGCTGTGACGAAGAAATACAATGTCCCTCTTCTCATTAACGACCGTGTCGATGTGGCGCTCGCAGTGGGCTGTGAAGGTGTCCACATTGGCCAAGATGACATTGGTGAGATCATCTTTCATATAAAGCTTGGTCTCTTGCTAAATACGGCGTAGATATCAAGACTGCCCGACGTCTCCTTGGGGATTCGGCCATCATTGGCCTCACAGTAGCATCCGTTGAGCAAGCACTACAGGGGTGCGATGATGGGGCCGACTATCTCGGTATTGGCACAATATTTGCTACTCCAACGTAATTTTCTACCATTCTCATTTTGTATTCACTCTTGTCTGACAATCCCCAAGGAAGACGAACACTAAGGACATAATTGGCACTGCTGGCTGTCAAGCGATCCTAAAGGCAATGGCCCAAAACCATAGCAATGTGGGAACCGTATGCATTGGCGGTATCAATGCTAGCAACCTCCAACGGGTCCTGTACCAGTCAAGTGACAGTAACAAGAGCCTCGATGGCATTGCCCTTGTCAGCGCAATAATAGGTGCCAAGGACCCCAAAGAGGCAGCTCAAAATCTAAAACACCTTGTCCAAACTCCTCCTGCTTTTGCAGCTGTCTCACCACCAGACCATTCTGGTGTTGAGAATGTGGCCGGAATACTGGAGGCTGTCCCTTCTGTTATAAAATCCGTTAACGAGACCAACCCTCTCTGTCATAATATGACAAATCTTGTTGTGCAGAACTTCGCTGCCAGTGTTGCGCTGGCAATTGGAGGGTCCCCAATTATGTCAAACCACGGCGACGAGGCGTCAGACCTCGCCAAGTTAGGTGGAGCTTTGGTTATAAATATGGGCACTGTAACACAGGAGGGCCTGAGGAACCACTTACTTGCCTTGCAAGCATATAACTCGCAAGGAGGCCCTGTCGTTCTGGACCCGGTGGGAGCAGCAGCAACATCTGTCCGGAAGGCTGCATTGAAAACTCTAATGGCGGGTGGTTATTTTGATCTGATCAAGGGGAATGAAGGTGAAATACGTCAGGCGTGGGGGAAAGGTGATGTCCAGCAACGAGGTGTGGACAGCGGTGCAAGCATGCTCGACGGCAAAAGCAGGGCAGCTCTAGTCCGGGATCTGGCTGAGCGAGAACGGAATGTCGTTTTGATGACTGGCTCTACAGACTATGTGAGCGATGGCCGGAGAACGATTGCGATTAAGAATGGGCACGAATATCTTGGCCGGATAACGGGTAGTGGATGCGTTCTTGGAACTACCTTATCTGCAATGCTCGCTGTCCACCGACATGACAAGCTTATCGCAGCCGTAGCTGGGCTGCTGCTTTTTGAGATTGCCGCTGAGTATGCTGCGCAACGCCCGGATGTTAAGGGTCCTGGAACGTTTGTGCCCGCATTAATTGACGAGTTGGATAGAATCCGGCAGAGCAATGCCGAGGGTGACTATAGCTGGCTGAGCCGTGCGGACATCAGCCTGGTTAGTTTTGAGTAAATACAAAATACCAAATATATGAGGCACAGCTACGTTATATTTATAGCAAAAAAAATACAACTTGTATTTTGTTTGCCCCCGAAAGTGATTCCTCAGTGATGACATGTGGAGTGGTTCACTAAGAACCGGATGCGGGGTAACCCCCGCATCGGCTGTCTGGATGCTCGGCTTTGGCCCCTCCATCAATCGGGGATCTGGACCCGCAGGCAGTTCTGCAGCGTACATATAAGACAAGCTTGAGCCTAGAATTCCCCGAATACAAGTCACCGAATACCACATTAAATACCGATTGGCACCAGCACCGAGTTGTCGGAAGTCCATACATCCATAGCCATGACACAAGTAGTTACACGACGCCTTGGTAAGTCACTCTCCGGCGTTCCGCAAAAGCAATTGAGTTCCTAACAATCCAATAGCGAGGCCAGCACTCTTGTAAGCCATTCCTCCCCCAAAGCATAATTGCCCTCGCCGAGTTTCAACATCTTCGCCGCCACCGGACCCCGTACCAAACGCAATCTAACAGGCCATAGCATCTGCGACATCCAAGAGAAGTTCCGCCCAGCAGTATGGGAGTACGACAAGATGTAAATCCCCCGCCTCTCCACCAAACCACCGCATACTAAACACCGACCAGAATCCTCACCACCCAAAAGCTCCTCCGCGCCGCCTCCATCCTCAACATCCCCATCTACGCCACCACCCAAAATGCAGCCCGCCTCGGCCCAACCTGCCCCGAGCTCAACCTCTCCACCGCCGTTGAAGAAGTCGACAAGTCCGCCTTCAGCATGTGGCCCTCCCTGCGCCACCACTTCTCCCCCGGCGCACCTTCTGAAATCGTCATCGTCGGTATCGAGAGCCACATCTGCGTGACGCAGACGGCGATAGACGCGCTCGCGAGCGGACATAAGGTGTACATCCTCGCGGACGGCGTGAGCAGCTGCAATCCCCAGGAGATTCCGATTGCCCTGGCGAGACTGAGACAGGCTGGTGCGGTGGTCACGACGAGTGAGAGCTGGCTGTATGAGTGTATGGGGGATGCGAAGCTTCCTGCGTAAGTTGGCCTGGATGTGTTGTTGGAAGGGTGGAGCTGACATTTTAGGCAGATTTAAGCAGATTGCTGGAGTGGTGAAGGATACGAGCAAGGATACGAAGAGGACAATGGAGACGCTGCTTAGCAAGATGTAGAGAGAGCGACTGTTCTCTGTAACATTACGAGGAGTTTCTATGCGCGAGGTCTAGAGCCTGAGGTTTGATGGGTGTTGGGGCTATAGATTTCCTTCAGCGGGGCGGCCCAAACTAGATGGTGGTTTACTGCGAAATTTGATAGTTAAGAAACAAGACATAGCACAACATATGCTCATCTTCAGATAATCGACTGTGGTCTGGAATGGTACGCTTTACTGTTGGGATGCTAGTGTGGATGACAGGCTCACATTTCACAGTGAAATTCGGAAATAAAATGTCACAGCATTGAAGATATTCTGATTCATCTACCAGGGCATCGTAAGATCACTCTCTCACATCCAACCCCTCTAGGTATTGCTAGATAAATCAGTATCAAATCATCGCAAAATCTATTACTCAGTAAGATCTGATTTCGAATTTGAAGCCTTCATCCAGCCAAACGCTGAAGCCCCACCAATCGGATTTGAGGGTCGACGAGCACCAGTAACAGGCCATGCCTCTTTATGAGACTTTTCCTCGGAAACCGTTTTCTTAGATTCCCAGCGCGAGGATGCGTTGCTATCGGTAAGACTAACCTGGCTCTTACGCCTGGAAGTCTCGTCTTCCAACGGACTACTCGGCGGGGGTTCATAGACATGTCGTGCACCAGAAGTAGAACGGCCGTTCTGGAGCACCTTTGACGGTTTCAGAACTTTCATGCTTCTGTTACCACGGCCGGGTTTGTTGTAGCCACTCGCAGACACTGTCTCCTTTTGAGGTTCGCCGTCGGTTTTTGGTAGCCCACCATTTCGCCAGGAGCCCCATCTTCCCCCAACGTCATTTTCTTTGCTCGTTGCCGACTTGACATCTTGCTTGCTGCTGGTTACTCCCTCGGCGTGGGTGCCAGTTGCAGTGGAGCGAGATTCAGCCCGCCCGGGACTATTATCAGCTGACACAGGTCCCACGGCAGGACTATACCCATTTCGCTGATCCGATAAATGTTTGCCATCCTCATAATCGTGGCGCAGAGGTTCCGACGATGATATCGCATTCGGATCAGCAGTCTGCATAGTCTCGCTGGGTGCGTCATTCCGTTCTTCGTTCTCATCACGCATAGAAGGGAGTGCAGATTTGATTTCTTTATCAGCAGGGGTGAATGGAAGAGCGGCCCCTTTAAGCTCGATTCCTTCAGGCGAGTTATTCATCGTGCATATGTTTTTGAAGACGTTATCATCCTCTGGCCGTACAAATGGTACAGAGAGCTTCTCACGGCTATCTCCGTAGAGAGTCATAGTATTTTGCGAGAGGAGAAGGTCAGCACTATGTGCTCTCAATGTATCACTTCCCAGGAAAATGTGTATGGCTTTCGGACGCCGTGATGACGAACGTTGGTTAATGCCGGTAACCTCAAAGTTGACGGTTAACGCAGGTAACTGTGGAGCAGGGCTATTGGCCCGAGATGATGGCTGCATTACAACAGCCTCTGGAAGGTAAACAGGTAGTGTGATGGTAGGGAGGCCTTTGGAGTTTTGTTGAATGCGGTCCACATATCCAAGCTGTTTAACGAGGGTATACTCCAATGTCGATTTGTGAGAACCGGTGCAAACATCGGCATAGAGTAGGGTATCATGAGAGAAGGTTTCGTTCAACCAGCATCGTATAATGCATGGGACGTTGCCAAGTATGAATAAGCCTGGAGGTGGCTCCGGGGTATCCAAGGGTGATGGGTCATCCTGGCCTCCAATCACAAAGTTAGTATCAAGGCCCAGGCTGCTGGTACGGCCTGACGCTGCAGAGTACATGGAACGAACAGAATGGCCTGCGGAGCTATGTCTTCCATCTGACTTATGTGAGAGTGTCCTTTCCATAGGGTGACTACCAAAACCACTACTTGGGCGAGTAGGGCCGAAGTCGCCTGATGTACGAGATGATTGAGCCCAGTTCGATCCCTGAGTGGCACTGACATCAAAGCGTACGCTATTCGCTCGTGATGCTCCGCGTCGTACTGGCTCCTCTTCTGCATCTAGGCGCAAGCTCCCGAGCAATGATTGTCCATGCTCGTCATCGAAGTCATCAAAAACTTGTGACTGGGATGAGTGTACTGGACCTGATGGTTTCGGATCAGCATGGAAGTGGGTCATGGGACTGTGGTATCTACCGTGCTGAGGTGTGCTGTTTAGAACTCCTGGGAATGGAGGGTTCCAAACAGACTTGAGCGCCGCATCATCTGCTTGCCTCCGCTCGAGCCGCAATATGCGATCTGCGTGGTTGATCTGAACCGCATGGACATGCTTTACATCCATCTCCAGATGGTATAAGCTTTCTTTTGTCGGAGAGAAATGCCCGTCCATTCCTATAGCGTAACTTTCAAGGAAAGAGCAGCGTATTTCGTACGACTTCCAGTTCTAAGCATGAATGGTCTACCATGGACCTTAAAGACCCAGTCGCTCTGACCCAGGCCCGGCCGCTTGTTGTGTTCTACTCTTTCTTTCGGCCCAGCTCATGGGTAGGATATCACCGATCGCCGCCGGCTGCTTGCAAGGTCGGCAGTATTAAATTATTCGTCGATCAATAGGGGAAGTCTATCCGGTGGTGGTGCCAGTTCGCGCGCAGGTCACAGTATGAACGATGGAGGTTGGTCGAGGTGGTCTGTGGTTGTTTGAGGTCACTCTCTACTTCGGTATCTTGAGTGTATATAACAGGCAGCGCCACAAGTTGATGCGGGAAGGTAAGATGGAAGGTTGGTCTAGATCTCAAGCTGTAATAGGCGGTGGATGGTGTATCTGGAGTTGTTGGGGTTGGACGGGTTAGGAAACAGAGTCGTGGAATGTGAAGGACCTGGCTGGTTTTGAGAGAGGGTGAGTGAAGTTGAGTCGGGAGTCTACTGGACTGAGACGTGGAGAGTGTTGATCTGGAAGAAAGAAGATGGAATATAGGATTCGTACGACTGGAATCTAGGGGATGTGAAACTCTAGAGGTGTAGATGTGCGAGTAGGAGTTTGACAGTCTTGTTTCTCCAAAATGGTATGAATGGGGGTAGATGCGGTTGTATGTAGTACCATCAATGGGTTCTCCCCTTATCTTGCCCAGCTACCAGTATCCAATGTTATCGGTAAATAACGGTCAGCCACTCTCTGGTATCACCATAAAAACGGTCTCAGGACAGAAGGTGTACAAGGGTACGACCAAGGTAAGACAGCCTGCTTTCCAAGGCTATCTCATCTCACACAAGCCCGTGTGCTCTCCTTGTTCATAGCTTTATAACTCTACCATTACTCTTTTATACGCCGATATATGCTCAAGGCTTTGTTGTAACTACAAATCTCCATACTTGTGATCAAAGTGTACATCAACACAAGTTGACATCGACTCCGCAAGCCGTCATAGCGCCCCGACCCGCTACAGGCGTAGTGGCTAGCTCGTTTGTATAGCTCCATCACGAGGCTATCGATCACTTCGCAGGAGACTTTCTTCCCCGCTGGACTGGTTGGCATGTAGTGCAGTGTTTGCCATACCGCCATATACCAAAGTCTACCTCCGACTGCGCCTTCTGATCATGCTTCAGCTTCTGTCACGACTTCTACTTTGCGTTTACTAGAGCGTCTCTCCTCGAAGGAGCCCCGATTCCCAGAACCATGAAGGGTGACGATCCGAGTCCGGTCGACACCTCAACGCCTCCGTCACCAACAAGTATTAGGCAGAATCCGAATACAAAACGCTATAGGTCTCTGTTATTGCCTTCTAGCAGCGACCTTGCCGCTGCCAGAAGTGACGCAGAACAGAAAGATGACGAACATACACCGCTCCTCAGAGGGGCAATGAGCACGAGTCACATGCGCATGGCAGATGGGGGCTCTACTCCAAAACCGCGCCTCTCGAGGCACCATAGCGGAACAGGTACTAGATTATATGCCCCTTCCGTCGGATAATATAAGATCTCTTTGTGGTTCAGCACAGCTAACGAAGCGTCACAGGCAGCCTCCGACACCATAGCCGAAGCAACTCATGGGGCCAGCGTCTTGCCCTGGCGCTCAATACCGACCGAAATACCTCGAAATCCTATGACCACGATCTCAGAAGCTCAGGAACCCTTGATGACCGAGTCTGGTATGATCAGTTTACGTCTACCGACTGGGTCCACGACAATATTGCGGATGCCTACCGTGTCAAGGCACTCCGTGCAAGGAAAGACTTTGCAGGACGGGTATGGGCATTCCTAGATGGCTCGCAGGGATGGATTTTGAGTGCTTTGGTCGGGTGTACAACTGCTTTGGTAGCATATATTGTTGACATTTCCGAAGCCCCTACCTTTGACTTTAAGGAGGGATACTGTTCAGACGGTTGGTATCTGAGTGAGAAGGTAAGTTCTGGCTGCAATAATTCTGGGCATATCGGTACTAACTCTCTTCAAGAAATGCTGCCCAGGAGGGGACCGGTGTGCTGCCTGGCGAACTTGGTCCGAGGTCATAGAAGTACCCGGGGTCAACGGGGAATTGACCGAGTTCGTCATTTATGTTCTTTTGATGATCGTTTTAGCGTCCTTATCGTGCCTCATTACTCTTTCGACGAAGACTGTCGTGCCTTCAACCTACCGAATCTCAACATTTGACGAAAATCTGGCTGCAATTCCTCAGAGAGATAATGAGGAGGGTGGCAGCCCAAAGCAAGCCAAGGCTGCTGAACAGAGCTCGTCTTCTATGATCTATTATCCAGCCGCAGGAAGTGGTGTTGCGGAGGTCAAAGTTATTCTCAGCGGTTTCGTTCTACACGGCTTCCTTGGTGTTAAAACTCTCATAACCAAGACATGCGCTCTTATTCTGAGCGTGGCATCCGGGCTCAGCTTAGGCAAAGAAGGTCCATTCGTGCATATAGCTGCATGCATAGGGAACATCTCTTGCCGATTATTCAACAAGTACGATTACAACGATGGGAAAAGACGTGAAATCCTCTCTGCCGCTGCGGCTTCTGGTGTTGCCGTTGCATTCGGGGCGCCAATTGGAGGCGTGCTATTCAGTCTTGAAGAAGCTTCATATTTCTTCCCGGCGAAGACTTTGTTCAGAACTTTCTTCTGCTGCATTACAGCGGCCCTGTCTCTGAAGTTTCTAAATCCGTATGGAACGGGCAAGATCGTCATATTCGAGGTGAGGTATCTAACGGATTGGGAGTTATTTGAAATGATACCCTTTCTAGCGGTTGCCGTGGTTGGTGGTGCCGCAGGTGCTCTCTTCATCAAAGCGTCATATTACTGGGCTCGCTCCTTCCGCAAAATACCTATTGTGAAGAAGTGGCCGCTGTTGGAGGTGGTCCTCGTTGCTCTCGTGACCGGATTGATAAGCTACTGGAACATTTTCACGAAGACCCCTGTGGCGAAGTTACTGTTCAACCTTGCCAGTCCATGCAGCCCAGACGACTTGGATTCGATGGGTCTGTGTCCCGAAAGCATAGCAGATATCGACTCCATTTTGAAGCAACTAACGATAGCCTTTGTTATCAAGAGCTTTCTGACAATCATTACATTTGGCATTGTACGACCTCCTCCCCCTATACTAACGTACTTTAGAGGTGGTGCTAACAAGTTGAACAGAAAGTTCCCGCTGGTATATATGTGCCTAGCATGGTTGTAGGCGGCCTCCTTGGGAGGATAGTTGGTCATTTTGTTCAAAGACTAGTGCTTCAATTTCCGAATGCCGCGATTTTTGAGCAGTGCGCAGCTCATCCAGACGGCACTTCGTGTATCACCCCGGGTGTCTACGCGCTTATTGGAGCCGGCGCCACTATGTGCGGAGTTACTCGTCTCTCTGTTACGCTTGCCATCATTCTTTTTGAGCTGACTGGTAGCCTTGATTATGTTCTACCGTTCTCTCTGACCATTCTCGTTGCGAAGTGGACCGCGGACGCTGTCGAGCATCTAAGCATTTATGTAAGCTTATCTCCCAGCCTCTTTGACATACATCTGCTCATATCATCAGGATCTTCTCACGAATATGAATTCATACCCATTCCTTAATAACAAGACGAAGCCTGTCTTCACATCCGATCTCGCTGATATCACACCTCGCACGAGACGGGAGAGAGTCATTGACATCTCCTCGTCGCCTCTTGTGTCCGCCAGGTCCTTGCGAGACAAGATACGGATACTTCACCAGGCTGGAGAACTTGATGGAGGGCTCCCAATTCTTAGGCAAGACGTTCTAGTTGGGCTTATTCCAGCGCCAGATCTTGAATTCGCCTTGGACAGCCTACCAGATGAGGACAATGATTTATGCCTGATGGCAGCCGTGAAATCTTTTGATGACGACGAAGATGAAACACCTGATCCGACTGATTTCACTTCATATATTGATCCGGTAGGCATCCAGATGATGAGCGGGCCTTATTCCAATGCTAACTTTAACAGGCTCCTGTGGCTCTTGACATCCGTTCCGAGATGGATTTGGTATATGAATGTTTTGTCAAACTTGGGCTTCGCTATATCTGCGTTCTGCGTGAGGGTCGTTACGCAGGAATGGTAAGCCACACTGCTTGTTAATATCTGACAACTAGCTAACGATTTCAGTTGCACCGCAAGGTGTTTGTAAAGTACGTAAGGGAATTAGAGGAGAGTGGTCATTGAGCATGTGCCATGCTGCTTTCGGTTTGTCGTTGCGTCGCATTGGGCTGCTTCATCCGCATGTTGTAGGCGTAAATGGGGTATATTATAGTATAAACTGGTGCGCCACAGAATGTGAGCCGGTATATTTGCATTAATTACGTGCATGTTAATTCAATTTTCATAATCAGGATATGATGGCCACAATAGTTACTTGTTGGTTGCGTGAGCCATTTTATTTTTTCTTGTATTATATTTCATATTTCGAAATAATTTACAATAATTTAACAACACCACTTACTCAAACACCATTATCATACACGGCCTTAAACCACACCCATAAGAGTATATAGTCACAAGGCGCTTCTATACGAAGCCACCCCCATCGATTCACACCCCCGGTCATAGTCTGGAGGTTGGCCATAACCACATTATACCTTGTACCCCTCCTTAGCAAATACCAAAGTCGCATTCGTGCCGCCAAACCCAAAGGAGTTCGAGATCGCAACATCAACTGATTTACCCTGTGCATGAAGCGGCACATAATTAAACCCCCGATCCGGATCTGGGCTATGCAGATTAAGCGTCGGCGGCAGAACCCCCTCCTTAATAGCCATTACCGCGAATATCGCCTCCACCGCCCCAGCAGCGCCCAGCAGATGCCCAATAGCCCCCTTCGTACTGCTCACCGCCACATCCCCCTCCTTCTCTACCCCCTCCTCACCAAGCATCAACGCCCCAATCGCCGCCGCCTCCGCAGCATCCCCAATCACCGTCGACGTCGCATGCGCATTCACATACCCCACCTCCCTGGGCTTCACCCCCGCCGCCCTAAGCGCGCGCCGCATCGCCAGCAGAGCCCCCGCCCCATCCTCCCGCGGCGCAGTCATATGGTACGCATCGGCGCTTGACCCATATCCCAAGACCTCGGCATATATCTGCGCTCCCCGCGCCTTCGCGTGCTCGAGTTCCTCAAGCACCATCACGCCTGCGCCTTCACCCATTACAAATCCATCGCGCCCGCTGTCGAAGGGTCGGCTGGAGGCGGCGGGGG
>JPJU01000083.1:0-22386 GCA_000750735.1 Pseudogymnoascus sp. VKM F-4246
GTTGTTAGGACGGGGTATTGGGTGTATGAGGGGTATGGGGGTTTGTATGGTTCGTATGGATAGACGGAGTTGTCTGTGTGGCTGTTTGAGGGTGTAGTAGTTTGGTATGGTATGGTATGGAAATGGTAGTATGTGTGGTAGAATGTATGGGAAGGTTGAAGGCGGCTAATCAAGACATGCCAACGACAGAATATGCGGGCGGGAGAGTTACAGCTATGGAACTCTATAGCTCAATAGCTGCGTTTGAGATTCTGAAGCCTCAAGTCTGAATGTCTGATCTCAGGTCTGAAGTCTGAGGGCCGTCCTGGTTTTGACTGAGCGATGGTGGGGTGAATCAGGATTTGTATTGTAATGTACGGAGTACTGTCGCCCTGTCACCCTACTCTACACTCTACACGGACTATTATACGGACTATCCTTACTATCCTACCCAGCAATTGAGACAAATAACCAAACTATACTGATTAATTGATTGAGCATAAATCACAAACTCCTTCTTTCCTGCAAATTAACTGGTCCATTGTCTGATTGACTGATTGACTGCTGCTCTAGCTGTCTCTGACTGGTCAATATGGCCCAAAAGTACATACAAACAAAAAAAAAGTACTCTGCTTAAATAACGAGGCCGCCGTACTATTTCCTGCCCCACTAAGCAGTAATCAATCATTCCCCCTCATCGCTCGTCGTCACTACTACCACCGTCCCTCTTCTCTCTCTCTCTCCCTCTCTCTTCCATCACTGCCTCCATACTCTTCTGTTATCTTTCTGAAATAGAAATCCATTTCTGCGAAAAGGATTCTCTCCTTCTTTAATTAACCACCACCACACATCACATCTTCGCTCTTCCAATCCCTCAACATGAGCGGTCCAGTGTAAGTACAAAGCTTCGCTCCTCACTGCCCCGCTATCGCTTTCGTCATGGCTCAGAGCTCAACGAATTCTGCCTGCCATGCCATCCCAAAGCACTCTGCGTCCCCAAACAAAAAAAAATATATCCCCAGCTACCTTCCTCATTCTGCAAGACTTTCAGGAGAAGATTCTAAAAGTTGACTTATGTTCTTTTGGCTGACTTTAGCGCACGTCTTGCCGGCATCAATGTCGGCGAGGATGCGCGTATTTACAGCGGCGATTTCGGCCTCATCGGCCTGGCTGTCATGGGACAGAACCTGATCCTCAATGCTGCCGATAACGGATTCACCGTTGTCGCCTTCAACCGTACCGTCAGCAAGGTTGACAAGTTCCTCGAGAACGAGGCCAAGGGTGAGTTGAGGGACCGAACCTGAAAACCCCCACCAAACCACACCCCGGACAACCGGAGATGAAAAATATGAGCTGACCACAGACATCTAGGAAAGTCAATTGTCGGTGCTCACTCCATCGAGGAGTTCTGCTCCAAGCTCAAGTCACCCCGCCGCATCATGCTCCTCGTCATGGCCGGCAAGCCCGTCGATGACTTCATCGAGACCCTCCTCCCCCACCTCGAGAAGGGCGACATCATCATTGATGGCGGCAACTCGCATTTCCCAGACACCACCCGCCGCACAAAGTACCTCGATGGCAAGGGAATTCGCTTCGTCGGCTCCGGTGTCTCCGGTGGTGAGGAGGGTGCCCGCTACGGCCCCTCGCTGATGCCCGGTGGTAACGAGGAGGCCTGGCCTTATATCAAGGACGTCTTCCAGGCCATTGCCGCCAAGTCTGACGGCGAGCCTTGCTGCGAGTGGGTTGGTGATGAGGGTGCTGGCCACTACGTCAAGATGGTTCACAACGGTATTGAGTACGGTGACATGCAGTTGATCTGCGAGGTGAGTTTTATCAAGCCGTGAAGCGATAGGAGAACCAAAAAATACTAACCACCCTGCAGGCCTACGATATCATGAAGCGTGCTCTTGGTATGTCGAACAAGGAGATCGGTGACGTTTTCACCACCTGGAACAAGGGCGTCCTCGACTCCTTCCTGATCGAGATCACCCGCGACATCATGTACTTCAACGACGAGACCGACGGCCAGCCCCTGCTCGAGAAGATCCTCGACTCTGCCGGCCAGAAGGGAACCGGCAAGTGGACCGCCATCAACGCGCTCGACCTCGGCATGCCCGTCACCCTGATCGCCGAGTCCGTGCTGGCCCGCTGCCTGTCCTCCATCAAGGGCGAGCGCACCCGCGCCTCGGAGAAGCTGCAGTTCGTCGGCCGCTCGACCAAGTTCGAGGGCAACAAGGAGCAGTTCCTCGCCGATCTCGAGCAGGCCCTCTACGCCTCCAAGATCATCTCCTACGCCCAGGGCTTCATGCTCATGCAGGAGGCCGCCAAGGAGTACAAGTGGAAGCTCAACAAGCCCTCCATCGCCCTCATGTGGCGCGGAGGCTGCATCATCCGCTCCGTCTTCCTCAAGGACATCACCGACGCCTACCGCACCAACCCGGAGCTCGAGAACCTCCTCTTCTCCGACTTCTTCAACAAGGCCATCCACACCGCCCAGCCCGGATGGAGAGACGTCGTCTCCAAGACCGCCCTCCTCGGTATCCCAACCCCCTGCTTCAGCACCGCCCTGTCGTGGTTCGACGGCTACCGCACCAAGGATCTCCCCGCCAACTTGCTCCAGGCTCAGCGTGATTACTTCGGTGCCCACACCTTCAAGATGAAGCCCGAGGCTGCCAACGAGAAGTACCCCGCTGACCAGAACATTCACGTCAACTGGACTGGACGTGGTGGTAACGTGTCGGCGTCGACTTACCAGGCTTAAATGGGCAGAGACGTGGTGTAGCCTGCTTTGTTAGGTAATCGAACGCGGGTTGTGATTAATGGGGATGAAGAGGGGGAGACCAAGAGTGCTCGCCCTCGGGGGGGAAAAGGGGGAAAGAAAAGATGAAAAAGAGGGGAAAATTAGATTGTGATGACGATGGGATGAGAGAAAGTGTGGTGAAGGGGGGGGAATTAAGTTTAACTATTAACTTTTTTTTTGATCTTGAAATGGAAATCGAATGCGATGCAATGAAAAGTCTTACGTGATCTCGTCTTGGCCAATATGTGATTTCTTCGCCATGATGTCCCTCCCTGCCTTACGTATATGAAAGCTAAAACCACTGCCTTGGACGGGATGTACAAATAGGAAGGAACGATCCAAAACTGGACGAAGGAAGGAACAACCCTAATAAAATTTCAGCAAAGGAAGGGACGAACGGCCGTCTAACTTTTAAGGAAGGAACGTCCCTGCAAACAAGGAAGGCACGATCGACTAAGTGAGGGAAGGCACGACCGAGTTCGTGAGGAAGGGACTACCGGCCTCATAGGGAAGGAACGACCAACGAACTAGGAAAGAACGACCAGCTTCCGAGGGAAGGAACGACCCAGGAAAATATTTCAGTAGGGAAGGAACGACCGACTATTCGAGGAAGGAACGACCCTGTAAACAAAGAAGGAACGACCAACTTTCGAGGGAAGGAGCGACCCATGAAGTTTTTCCCATAAGGAAGGAATGACAGACGAACTTAGGGAAGGAACGACTCTATAAAAAAGGGAAAGAACGACCGACTCTAGAACCCCCAGAAGGAAGGAACGACCCACGGAATTTTATAGAAGGAAGGAACGACTGACTATTTCCAGAGGGAAAGAACGATCAACCACCTAAGGAAGGAACGGCCAGCTACCGAGGGAAAGCGCGACCCTCGAAACCATTTGAATAGGGAAGGAACGACTGGCTACTAAAGGAAGGAACGATCGTGTAAAAAGGGGCAGGAACGACCTAGTAACTAAGGAAGGAGCGACTGGCACGAGAAGGAACGACTCGTGAGTTGTTAAATAAAGAAGGGACGAACCCACGAAATGGATAACATAGAGAAGGAGCGATCAACTATCCAGGGAAGGAACGACCGACTCCTGAGGAAGGAGCGCCCCTTGAGTATTTTTTATAAGGAAGGAACGAATGGCTACGCAAGGAAGGAACGACCCGCAAAGTGTCAGCTCTCATTCCACTTCTCTGGGTAATATCGCGCAGTAGTATCAACTGGGAATGCCTGGCAACCTGTCACTACGAATCTCGCACCAATGGGATCCTTGCCGCAAAAAAAGGAGGGTGTGCGGACGCGGCCCGTAAAGTAAGGCTCCCCCCATCTCTTCGCATATTTTGAATGGCAGCTACAGTAGCACAAAGGCACCCTTTCATAGTTAAATTAGAGCCATCTAGCCTAGAAATCTTATAAGGCCTAAAGTCTATTTCAAGTTACATTTAATGGACGCTCCAATGTCCACGCCCACAATGTAACCATGTCGCCTTCTTCCTGTGGATTATTTGCTAGCTCCCTGTATGCTTTGACGTGCTTAAAACCCGTCTTTTGTAGCACGCTATGGCTTAGCTTATTATCCGCGGTCGTGGTGGCCCCAAGGCACTCTCTGGCGTCGGTGACCCCTTCGTTTAGCTCAACCGTCTGCGCATCTACCACAACCTGCGTCCGCACCCTGGGAAGCGCCCAGTATGCCGCGAGGAAGGCATTAACGAACTCAGTCGCGTAGCCTTTGCCATGGGCCTCCTTACGGAACATGTACCCGATCTCAGGCCACCCGACCTGGCCCACTCGCAAATGACAGCCCCCCGTCCCAATCAAGATATTTGTCTTGCCGTCACAGATAGCAAAGTTAAACATGCTATTACCTGGGGTCCCCATCATCGTGTTTAGAATTTCTTGCGACTCTGTGCGGTTTATGTCTGGCACACCCCTCTTGGTGTATTGCATGACCTCAGGCTGCTGGCGGAGCTCGTAGAGGGCATCAAGGTCGCTTGCCTGAAACGGTCGAATGATCAGTCGCTCTGTCTTGATGGGATTGCGTTCTGATGCCAAAGGGTATGGTTGGACCGGCAGCGTAGTCTGTACAGTTACAGAGTTCTTTTGTGTTACTGGAAGCGCCATCTCTATTGTTGTAGATAATCAAGTAGGTCTACGGAAAGGTAGGATATTTCAATACAGTGAGTCAAAGGCGCTAAGCTGTGAAAGCTACCCTTGCACTACACCTCAAAACAGACTAGGTACTATAAAAATATCCTATGGTTACATCCTCTAACTAACAAATAGAAGTAAAGACACCCTTAAGATGGTATATAAGCTTTGACAGCCAAACGTTAGTATTACTACAAAAATGACATGAAATCAACACCAAACTGACATAAAATGTTACTTCACCTCACTTACCCTACTCACCCCACTCAACCGCCATCCTTCAACCACGGATGCTCTAGCAGCTCCTTAGCTGTCTTTCTCTCCCCCGGTACCCACGCCAGCATTCCCCTCAGCAAGTCTAGAAACGCCTCTGCCTCCTCCCCCTCTAGCACCTCCCCTATCGGCGTTGGTGTTACCGGCGCGCCTTTCCATACACCTGCTACCCCATTAGCCAAAGTACCACAGCTGTGAAGTGAAGTGGTGCAAGCCCACCATCGCCATTAAAATATAACTCCCTCACGCCCCGGGGGCTACTATCCACGAACTCCCTCGGCGGCGGGCCAAGATACGCAATCATTCTCTCCAACTGCCCCGCCTCATCCCCACCATCAAAAAGCTGTCCATTAAACGACAGCTGCCAGTTCTACTTCATATCAGCCCTGGTCTCTCCCAATCCCTACCCTCCACACACGCATCAGCAACATACATACCAACGCGGCCAAATTCCAAATATCCACCTCCCTCCCCCATCGCATCCCCAACAGCACCTCGGGCGCACGAAACGGAAGCGGCTGGATCGTCCCCCGGTGCGCCCCTTGCTCCATAACCGCGAGCCCGAAATCGCCGAGCGTCGGCTCGCCCAGGGAGAAGTCGAGCGGACGAGAAGCGTAGATTGTGCGTCGCGAATCGATGACCTTGCGAGTGGTTGGGGATGCGTGTTCTGCGGCGAGGAAGGCGTGGAGGGGGGCTGAGGAGGCGAGGGAGATGAGGATGTTGCGTGCTTGGATGTCTGGTGGGAGGCGGGGGTGGTTAGGATCACGAGTTGGCGGAACGGCGGTGATGGTGACAGTAGTGATGATGGCTTGATTTGTTACCTGTGTGTATGACGCCCGCCTCTGAGTGCAGGAAGTCCAGGGCATGGAGGAGGCAGACTAGGAGCCCCTTTAAGATAACATCCGGATACGTCTTTGTCGGGAACGTGTCCTGGAATTCCGATAAATTCATCCCTAGCGGCGGGTGCACGAGGCAGTGATGTCTCCCATCCGGCCCCGAGAGCGTGAACGCTTCATGGAGCGTGCGCACGAATTTCCGCCCAACGCGGGGGGATGGGATGGCGCGGAGGTGGTCATAGACTTGCGCTTCACGGTTGGTGCGCTGGATGTGCGTTGTGCCGATTTTAATTGTGTAGAACCCGTTGTCTCTGTTTCGAGAAAATGAGAATCTTGAGCACTTAACAAGCAAGCGCCTCCTGGCTTGCATAGACGGGTAATCAATCTGTACTGTACGTACCTCAGCTCCTGGCAGAGCCATACCGTGGAATTCTTCCCATACCCGAGTTTGCCTATAATCTTGTAGGATGAGTGTGGTGACTTTATAACCTCTCCGATGCGCGTAGGGTAGAGCTGCTCTGGTTTATAGTCGGCGAACTTCTCTTCCTCAATTGGCGCCGATGGAGTGTTGACGGCTTGTCGCGTGGAAACAGAACGGCGATAACACGGCTTAAACAAAAGGCCCCGAGGAACAGCTCGATTGAAACATCTTCTCCCGAGATATATTAGCATACTCATTTCATAGTTGGGATACAGTAGGTAGTACGAGAGTGGCGCGCCTGTTATATTATGACTTTGCGTTGGTGTATTGCTATCGCGCTTAAGACGTTGGTCCCTCGTGTATTATCACAACTCCCCCTCGCCTCGTAACCAGCCTCCTCACCCCTGCAACACACCACCAGAATCACCTCACGTACTATTCGTCAAACCACATATCCTACCATAAAAGAAGGTGGAGGAAGCGAAGGCGGGATTACGGGTTGTTATTTGTTGGATGATGGGTTGTAATTCCTCTGACAGTGCTACCGCCTAACTGACTAGATATATATCTCCATGGCCAAATGACTGATACATACGACCATAGACTCAAGAGAATTGGGCATCCCGTCCGCTCTGCCATACACAAGCTTGTAATTCAGTGGATTGATGCTCTCAATCATGCCAATAGGCATAGCGTGGAATCTGAGCCCCTTGCCGCCTTAAGGGGTGAAGCGAGGGTAAGCAGGGTGAGCCGAGGGGTAAGCAGGGTGAGCAGGGTGAGGCGACGCACTGTTTTCGTGCCAATTTCGTGTTAGTCTTGCGTCAGAGCAGGGTGAGCAGGGTGAGCAGGGTGAGCAGGGTGAGGCGACGTGATTTGGAGATTTGGAGAAGGAACCAAAGATAGAAAACCAACGGCGCTGCGCCATTTTCGATTATTCTCAACATTCTAACAATTTCTCCGGGTTGCGCTAGAGTGACCTTTAGGGGTACGAGGTGTTGCTGTGTTGCTGTGTTATTCTTATAGGATGTGAACATGAGGTACTTCTAGTTGAGCTTCTCAGCTCTATGAGTTTGATAAGTGTGGGTATGTATCAGACACCTCATTCCGATTTTCTCTCCCCTCGATTTCTATACTTCCCACACTGTTTCAATCTTAGCATCTCCGTAGAATAAAGCACTGTGATCAACTATCATGATGATCAGAACGTCCACTGCAGGGTACATCTTAATACGCAGGATCTTGCCCATCCAGGTTAGGTCTACTTCAGGTCGATCTAGCTCGTTTTTGTTTGCGGGCCCTCTGGGGCTATTCAGCTGGAAATCGACTTCTGTGCCGCAACATTGGAGCTCTTTTTCTGGCGGGTCGCGTTGTTTTGTTCTTGGAAGCTTTCTGGTTGAATGAATCGCATATACACTTTACATTTCTGAAATTGGAGGGGGGCAATCTGTACCCACCGACCATAAAGAGTTGTCAGAGCCAAAAACTGTATTGCACCATTCATCATCATCCGCCCAGTTAATGGAGTCCCATAAATTTTGGTCCAGTAAATTTAACGAAATGCCCGTGAGCGGTTCACGTGGAAAGTGTTGATTCTCTGCCGTTTCGTCTCTGCTTGGCTCAGTCCGGGCTGCATTGGAAATTTGCGAGACTACCTCTAAGGTACGCCGTGCTGTACGTGCCCATGTCTCCATACGTAGTAGTGTAGACAGAACTATCTCAACTTGAGTGCGGCATGATTCCGGTGTCCCTGCAGAATCCTCGGCAGGCAGAGTATTATCAGCAAGGAAAAGACCCAATAGGGGGACGAGCGACGCCTGGAAAATCCACCACACAACGGCCCGACCCATTGTTGGGTTGGTAACGCTCGTGCTTGCAATATCATGTATGGTTGCAAGAGCGGCGGAGCGGCACTTTTGGATGGAATTGCGATCCTTATCGCACAGATAGCGGTATGGTACTCGACTTATTGCGAATCTAAGGACTGTCGGTCGATGGAGCAAGATTCTCAAGTTGTGAAAACGCCAGCGGAGAGTGGTCCCAGCAATCATGACAGAGTCATCGCAAGTCCCTTCTACTTTTAGCAATAATGGAATATGTTCATACCAACTAATAAGCTGATCGTCAAGACGATCTATCTCATCATGGGGTATTCTTGGATCAGTTGCAAGAGAATCTTGAATCTCAGTTGCAATCTTGCAGAATCGAACATTCTCGATTAGTGAAACCGTATCAAGTAGATTCTAAAGAAGGTCAGAATCGCATCACAAGACGCCCGTTAACGCATAGCAGTCGATCATACCTGTCCCTTGACATGCTCTGGCAACTTAACAGTTACACCCCGCCTAAGCCTACCAAATGTCGGGCGACCTAGAGTCATGCAACCCCATGTATCCACAATAAAAACTGACCACCAGATACGCCGTCTAAGAGCCATTGATGCGGAGTTGGCCTGTACGCGACAGTCTGCAGTCCCATGGCGGTTGCCGAAGTCTTTGTGCAAACCAAGAGCCGTCGCCATACGTATCGCGACTCCTGTCAGTGAATAGGCTAGGTTTGGCTGGCTAACAAAGTGTAGATAATGGCCTGCTAGCAGCGCTAGAGTCTGAACCGTCTCTAGCTGGACATCCCCGAGAGATTCCAGGCTTAGTCTAGCCATGGCTTGTTGGAAAAAGTCACTGTGGCAGGTGCGATCTGCGCCACATATTGATATACTGCCAAGCGCGAAGACTGTATTCAGCAATGCCAGCCAGCGGTTGTCACGGCGGACTCCAAGCAAATAAGTATGGCGGAACTCAGCTTCATCCAACAAGGGTGTGAAATGGTGTACATAGTCAAAGAAAGCATTGATCAATGACAAGCCGGATGCGTAAGAGTTTATAGGGTCATGAAAATGTGGCATATTGGTGGCCACAACCGAGCTTCGAGGGGGAAGGTTAGACTCGGGTGTTTCATCCTGCACCCGATCTGGGGGGTGGAAGGTTGGATCAATCAACATGATCACTTTGAAAACAGCACTAGTCGAGGCAATGCCTAAATAGCAGGACGGTTGACGAGCTGATAACGAAAGGGCGTTAATATCATCCGATATAGTATTAATGAGGTTTGTTGATCCGCAGATGTCTCTAGATTCTACAGGTGGTATTATCTGCAGCATCTCGAGATTATCCCCCTGAGAGGAGCCGGCTTGTGTAGGCGTAGCGCTCTCAGGCAACGGTGACAAGGACAAAGAACGTTCGGAGCGGTCGCCCGCGAGTATCAGTTTCACCAGCTGCTCTCGTGTAAGATCAGACAGTAATTCCAGCGGTGTCCAAGGGAACAACTGCTCGATAACTTTGCGATACTGGCCTGCAATACCAGTCAGGTCGTCCACAGTCCTAGTGTTATTGTAAGTTATTTGCTCCAGCAACATCCGCGTCTCAGCGGCATCCCTTGTCTTCTAGCCAGTAGTAGCCTGAGGAATACATCTAGGAACTCATACTTGCGCGATGCTTTCAGATCCAGGTAATGACATAGGTTAGGCCTCCTGTTCTTGAGGCACAACTCACATGGGTGATTACCGTTACACCGTCTCTTTCGCCGGCGACATTCTCCGCAGGCACGCACAGCACTGGGCCGTGAAGTTATTGAATCGTCATCCTGGGTACGACCAGGGGTTTTAAGACTAGAGGACATTAAATGTTGCATGCTCAACCTTAGGAAAGTTTAGTAGTAAGAGATCCTGCGGGCAAAGAGTCCAAGTAGAAAGCATTGGCTAGCTAGTAGAATAATTAAAGCTGCGACGTGGTCTTGGAGTACGAGCACGTGTTACTAAAGTAGCTGTTGCTCCTTCTTGGCAAGGACAGGGTAGAAGTCACGTTATACAACTGTGCTGGGACGAAAAGCAGCATATGATGTGCAACAAACGGGCCAGGCCCCCGCGTCTCAACTATGATATGTTGCGAACAAGCCCGGGATCGCTACTAAAATGAGCATGATTACCGACACCCTACTAAATTCTCCACTAATCCAACTGTCACGGACAGATCACGGCATGGAACTTTACCCCAGTCACGCCCAGTGTACAGGGTTGCATTGTAACGACGAAGATATCTTTGGTCTATATTTGAGACTGTACTGTAATACTTTAGTACATCTAACCATCGAAACGCACCTTGTACAGCAGTAGGTTAGTTAGGTAGGTAAGAAAGTCTGCTGCGGCCTAGCCAGTCCAAACTGCCGGCCCTGGAGGCGTGTAGCTTGTTTGAGGCGAGTACATGTCGAACAAAATACCTGGGTCTGTTGGGCTGTAAGCGCCAGGGAACGCGACCAGTGGACTTGGCTTTCCGTTCCCGCCGCCAGTGACATTTATCTGGCCACAAGCGAGATAAAACTGTGCTCCTCCTTTACTGTACGCTACGTGGACAGCAATATGCTCAACTCGGATTAGGTAGTCCCCGTTTGGTAGTGATGCGGGCAACTCCACGCTTGGCACGCTAACCCCTAATAATGTTGTTAGCACATTAATTTGTTTCGTTACAGGCTTAGAGAGAGAAAAACAATCCTACCCATACTCGGCCATGTTATTTGCCCTGATGCCGAGACTATAACATTATCCTGATAGATCTTAAACCAGTGTGCGCCGGATCCGTCCCAAGACGCCGCTGTATCCCCCTCGGGGACTTTTGCCATATAGAACTGAAGCGCACCGGGATGATAAAGGCTGCTGTCGCTAACAAACCCGATAGTTGACCCGGCGATAACGGTGAGTGTCTCTGCAATCGATCCAGAGGGGTCTTGGTCGCATCGAATTGCGTCGGACATGACATCCTCAACCGGGGCTTTATTGGCCCTATTGATCGTCATGCGCACATATTGCCAGTCGTTGCTTTTTTTGCTATTATACAACAGGCCTGGGTAAACATCTACGTAAGACATGTTAGAATGTACAGGATAGTAGGAGCAGTTGGGAGGCTACTAACAGTGAGCCTGAGCGATAGCGAGCCATAGAGCAAGGAGAGCAGGTAGAACAAGAAGCATGGCGTAAGAAATATAGGTTTAGATTGGTTTGTAGAAATTCAACGAAGAAAAATTAATGCGACGTTAGGTCCTTTTGTATTCACTCAGGCATATAGTGAAGAACGTTTGTGCATCAGAGCAACTCACCTTGCAAGAATAAGGGCCGTTAGCCGACGGTCCTTATATCCGGGTGTAATCTATCCCTTTAGCACATAGGCAGGACCTAGTCACATTCATCTATTGAAGTATAATTAAATAACTGCCTCTACAGACCTCATGTCCCAAGCTAGGACTTTGATGCGAAAAGGCCAGGCGCACCCTTGCGGAGTTTTGTCCGCACGCTAATGGGTCGTACGCCCCTTTGACAATATTAAACTATAAAGTTAGCCTTACTAATTGGCCCATGCGGTGCTTTCTCCGCACGCTAAATAGCTACCCTCTCTTAGGCGACAGGACGCAGTAATCCCAAGCGGCAACTCGTAGGGAACCAATTTAGATGGTGCGAATGCAGTTGTTTCATCGGTTTTAATGAAATTTATATTATAACGCATCGCATAACGCCGATCTATAGTATCAAATTAAGCTACTAGGTGGTGTTGGTTGTTTTAGCCGCTAGACTGAGATATTCCGTTGTATAACTCCTCTACGGATTTTAGAACATTTAAATTGTGAGTCCTGCTTCCCCGCAGTCGTGTGAAACTTACACATAGACTGTATCCCTTGCTAATCTAATTTATAGACCTCTTAAAAGGGTTTCCCGTAGAATCAATTTTTTTTTTCAGTACGGCTATCAGGCCCGAGGGCAGGGCCTTAATGAATTTGTCACGTTATCGAATGAGAAATAACATCTATAAATGTTAAGTGGCCTACATTTAGATCCTCTTGAGTTCTTTCCTTTGGTTCCCTCTCAAAATTACCCCCAACAAGTATTTTATACTCTCTGATTTGCTTCATCTTTCTTTGCAGCAATGAAGCTCAATATAGTCTTTGTCGCTAGCGCGTTAGCGATTGCAAAACTCGCGAGAGCCCAAGCAGGATTGCAATGTCTGTCGAGTCTTCTCATAAATGAGAGAACGTTGCTAATGCCTTAATTCAGGGTTTGGAGCCAACGAATCTGGTGCGGAATTTGGCGAGGGCACCCTCCCAGGTGAACTTGTAAGTGTACCTGTGGACGCTGTCACATCATCGGACCCATCCAAGAAGGCTGACTGCCATGAAGGGCAAGGAATATACTTGGCCTAATCCGGATGCCATAGACCTTCTTATCGCTGATGGGATGAACCTTTTCCGGATTCCTTTCAGGATTGAGAGGCTCTCCCCAGACACAGTTGGTGGCGAATTTGCCCCAAAGTACCTTGAGGATCTCATCGCGGTACGCCCTTTTCTTAACGCATTTTCAGCATGGAAGGGCGTTCTAACGAGTTACATAGACCGTCAATCACATAACTGAACAAGGTGCTTGGGCAGCTATCGATCCTCATAACTATGGTCGTTAGTAAGTATTCGTTTAGCCTTTTAGTCGACGGGATTAATGCTAAACTCTAAACCAGTTACGACAACATACTCGTACCTGAGGAATTCCAGACTTTCTGGGCAAACGTGGCTAAGCACTTTGTTGATAATAGCTACGTTATCTTCGATACGAGCAAGTTTCCAGCACCACAGCTATCTACTGAAATCAAACTAATCAAGTTCTGACAGACAACGAGTACCACGATATCGAGCAAGAGGTCGTTCTGCAGCTGAACCAAGCTGCTATTGATGGCATCCGCTCCGCCGGAGCCACCTCTCAGTTCATCTTTGTCGAAGGAAATGCCTGGACTGGCGCCTGGACCTGGGTGGATCAGAATGATGACATGAAGACTCTCAGTGACCCAGAGGACAAGATCATTTTTGAGATGCATCAGTACTTCAATGCGGATGGCAGTGGCTCACAAACATGCGTTAGTCCCACCATTGGACAAGAGCGCCTTGTCACAGCCACAGATTGGCTCCGCACCAATGGCAAGTTGGGTATCATCGGCGAATTCTCTGGATACCAAGATGAAACTTGCCAGGCTGCCGTTGACAATATGGTCAAATATCTCACAGAGAACTCCGATGTTTGGACTGGCGCCCTCTGGTGGGCAGCTGGGCCATGGTGGGGAGACAGTGTTTACTCCTACGAGCCGCCGACTGGACCTGCGTATACGCTCTACAAGCCAATATTAGAGCCCTATTTCCCCGTTAAGAACCCAACAAACATCACTAGGCGTGGTTAGGACAAGATAGCTGCAAACCTAAATAGTTCTAAACTAGATCTAATTTAGATTTTGTAATGTGCCCAAAAAGAAACCAGCCAATTTCATAGTTCAGCTTTACTCACCTTTCTCATCTATTTAGCTTATGTTTCTCACGCTGCTCAGTGAGAAAGCGGGGATATCTCCAATATACAGCGCAAGAAGATAATCTGCTGATGCGCATCAAGAAGAAGGGCTCGCCGTGGAAAGAGATACATAGGGCTTTCATCCGTGCTTTATCAGACAGGAGGATCGGATAGTACGCTATTGCAATGAGTTGAAGGACAGAGAATCTGAATCTAGTGACAAATAGAACTATTTTGTACAGGCGGTTTTTCTTCCATTAATTCCCTTGTGCTACGTAGATTATCAAGACGTACTATGACGCCTATAACCGTTGTAACTTTGCTATTTAGCTATCTCCTGTCAAGACGACGCCAGCTTCGAACCATTCGCTGAGAACGCGAATGCTCCAACAATCTTGTTTGTCTCTCGAGTGTATGTTGCAGTGTCTGTTGCACTGTGCTAGTTGCTGCATTTCAGGTTATAAGTCACGTCTTGGGTGAATGGGATGCATATGATACTGCAAGACACTAACCTTCTTGGAGCGCCGGCAAAAATCACACCAAAGGTATTCTAACCGGCGTTTCTGTCTTGGAGGTCCAACTTCTATAGGAGGATGTGTAGCGGGACCGAGTTGACCTGACTGGGTTATAGTAGATGCGAGGCTGCCGAAGGGGGGAGGATTAAACGATGCCATCGAGCTGGCCCTCTGTAGGTATAGTAGACCATGAACAGCGTCTAAATCCATACTTGAATCTGCTGCACTGCTGGTCGCAATGGTCTATCCACTTGCTAACTCAGCGCGCTAACGTGCGACAGCTGGGATGAAAGGTTAATCCCGCTTTGTTGGACTTACCTCCAATAAGACTGAAGCGCACTTGTTGTAATGCTCGTGTGTACTTTGGTGTGTACCGTTGTCGCAGTGGTTGTAGTGTTGCTCCTCGCAGAATTGCATATTGGCACGCACCGTTAGGGAGGATGGGAGTGGGGATGCGTTAACCCGTCCGCTATTGATTTGCTCTTGGCCGTGGCGTTGAGCAACTCGGAAGCAGGTATGGGACGTAGCGTCTTTACAGGAAAAATTAGTATTTTACATCATCGCGTACCCGTGGTGGTATCATTGTATACCCTTTTCTTCCCCTCCCAGCAAGGAAAGTTCCATATTAAACGCCTTAGCACCAGTGATAATGATATCGCTTTCTGAAATAACCGAATGCCGTATCTTCATATCCTCAATGAGGTAACTCATGACCTGCGACGGCATTCACTGATGTAACTCCACAACCCGACCCCTTTTCTTTGGCTTTTTGAAGGCTCTTTCAATCCCTTGAGATAGCGATGTATCTGGAGTGATATCTCGCGACGGAGCACGGCTTGACTGGCTTTCAACTTCCTCATTGAGAGATGCGGCATCATGATTCGATGGCCAGAGAGATGGTGGCCTTCCACCCGCGCCATGTCCTACGTCCCAGCAATATCAAGCTCAATCACCATGCCCAGTTGCGTGAAGTCATCATACGAATACACCTGGTCGCGCTTTTCATCTCACGATCAAAATAATCCTCTTTAACTACCGTCTTTATGTTCCCATGACGATTCCTCTTGCGATTCGCCGTAATAATGCCCAACAGCGACCTAGTCTAAATCTCCGCACGTTCAAGATCAACAAGCATAAGCCTGCCACGATGTTCATCCCACAACGTATTCCGCAGTTCCGATCCTTGTGAAGCACCTGTAGGTTGTGCAATGCTTTCAGGGCGGAAGTCGCCTCTTCGAGAACATATTTTTCATTCTCTGGGTTGAGGTACTGATATAGTGGCCTACCCACCCAGCTGAGAAAGAGCATGGTGACATACACACCACAGTCGTGGCCGCCATCAGGTAGCTGAGGGGGACAACCGGATTATCGTGAGGCATCAAAAACTTGAGTTCGGCGACGCTCACCCGCTAGTCCAAATGGCACTGTCCTAAGTAGGATATTAAACGTCCGTCCCTGTGTGCCGAAAAACCACCGTGCCGAAAAAAATGATGGGTACTTTGACTTTGGGCATCTCAAATTCTATACACTTATCAATATCTCTTACATTACTGCATAAATCGTATTCTATAGCTGCTCCTGAGCATCCTAGACTGCTCCTTCAAACAAATTATATTTGTATGCTACCCTTGCGCCTGATTTGTGAAGGGTCTGCATTTGTTGCGAAACAGACCACACCCCACCATAGCTCCACCATTGAGCTCTTACTACTCCCAATATATTTAACGGGATCGTACCCGAGCTCTTAAACCCTCACAACTAAGCGGGAGATCGTCATCAGCCATGTGGTGGCAGTCCGGGGCAGATTCATTGTATGGTTGCCATGGAAATTAATACCTCAAGTCAAAGGACCAGTGGTTTCCGTTAATGTAAAGTGACCCCCACGTCTTGCAATGTCGCCTCCGTTGTAGAATCGTCGAATTTTTCTCGTAGGGTAGGTTTTTTGCAGGTTAGTGTTATGCAGTCAAATCCCGTGCCGTTGATATTCTACATGGTCATGATTAACGATCCACGGGCGGATCGTCCGCCATCGTCGGTCTGTGTCCGCGGTCCGACCCGTTGTCGTTCCTGTAGCGATTAGTCTGAGGCTGCTGCGCATTTCTCAATATGCCGATTAATCCGCACCTCTTTGGATTCCATTCATCGCCGTAAAGTTTTAGGTAATACCTCTATTAGCCTGATTGCGAGTAAATGTGGTTATACACATTAGGTAGTACTACTGGACGATCTGTATGTGGACCTTGTTGGACCTCTGTTGGCGCTAGTGTTGCTTTTTTAGGTGCCAAGCCTATAATGACAGGGGATGTCTACCGTATGACAGCCGCTGCAAGGGGTTTTGATACGAGCCACACTTTAATTCCACAACAACAAAAACCAACACCAACAATTTTATAAGATCTTGTGCTTATACAGCCTACACCCTTCAAGCTATTGCTCTGCAACAGCATCTCAACCTCCCCCTTCCCCCCATTTTCGAACTTTTCTTCTTCCGCTTTCTCTCGCACACATGCATACACCCACCTTTCGTTCCCCTCCTCGGCTTCTCTCGCTTCTCAACCATGCGAGGCCTCTTTCGCTGCTCCCTGCTTCTGGTCTGCGCTGTCGCTACTGTCTATGCTGCGTCGGGTAATTTGGAAATCGACCTGCTCTTCCCGCAGAACGACACCTATGCACCAGAGCAAATCATCCCTGTCGCCTTCGCCATCCAGAATTCTGCCCTTGCGGGGCACCTCCAGCCAAAAGTCGATTTCGTTATGTACCCCTATCTCAACCACAATAAGAGCTATGCCTACGGATACAACGACCTGACCTGGTACAATTTTAGCAAGAGCGACCCTTCCATTATTTACGGCGAGGCCCTCGACGTCCTCAATACTGAGGGTGTGTGGACTCTTGAATGGTCTACATACACCCTCATGTGTTCCCCCAACAATGACACCGAAGGATACGACTATAATTTTACGAAGCGCCAGGTTACCTTCACGACGAAGAATGGCGCGAAGAGGCCTGACCTCACCGCTGCGACCAGCCCTGGCAGCTGCGCTAATGCTGACACCCACATACTCAAGGTCACAGATTCGAGGATTGCTGGGGATCCCTTTGAGAACAACAAACACTGCGCCATGTTAGCAGAGACCACGCCGGTTCCCAGCCCCTGCGCGGTTAAGATAGATTCTGCGGCTGCGGCTAGCGTGTCTGCGCGTATGACCAATAGGGCATGCGTTGCGATTAATAGGACCGGATGCCCAGAGCTTGATGAGAAGGGGATGGGGCAGGGCTTAGTGGTGCCAAGTTTAGCCGTCGGTGCTGCGTTTCTGGCAGCGGCTGTTGGTGGCGGAATGGGTCTTGTTCTGATATGAGGGATTTTCTTTCGATCTATTTCCATGAAGCTACAGAGATCCTTAAGATCTCGTCATAATACTCAGCTTCTTATTTTTACATGTATATTTACAAGCTTGTGGAGCAGGGTCTTATAATGCATCATTGGACCATTTCATGGGGGAGATAACAAAAGTGTATGGACCGGACCAGCGCGGAGAAGAAGGGGGTGGCGATTGGTCGGTACTCTACGGGATTCTCTCGGCACGGGACTAGGACTTGGGAGCGGATAATAGGACGAGCACGGGGGAGCTTGCATCTCCTTCACTCCAACAGAAACAACAGTGGATTAATTTTCCGCATTTCGCCCCCATGGTGGATTTTGATAATTGTGGAGCTAAGAATATTGGGACTATTACGGACAGCAGGGGCCCGCCACTAGGCAGGGTAAAGGCGTTAGGGGTGTTGGAGGCATTGGACAAATCCAAACTACGAGAACCGAGGGGTCTAAATTAGTACGAGGGAATTTTGTCACTAATCAAGGGGCAGTTGATAATGACTCGGACAATTCGGGTCCTAACGCTGTGATAATTTCGACTAAAGTCACTGTGATTCCCAACTAAAAACCCCATTTGTCCTCGATGTGGGCCGGTCTATCACAGCACAAAACAAGAGGCTATTCGGAAAGCAACACACATAATCCACACATAATCCTTTGCTTCTCAGCTAGTTAGCATTCAGCTGATCACCAACACGATAATGACTACAATGTAGATCGCGAACAGGGGTTGGGAGGGAAAGGAATATTCAGGGTGGGGGAAGATGAGCCTCTACGATGCACTCTACAAGTGAGGCTACGTCGATATGCGAGAGCATTGGACCATAGGAATATTACAAAAGACGACTGATGTCTTGCCATCTAACTTTCTCCATTATACTCGTTTATGCTCTCAAGCATACTCGCGTACTCTTAGTATGATATCCTCACCTTGGGCCAAGGCGGCTCTTGGAGCCGCCTACGGCCTGTTACTGATTGCCGATGGGGCCTTGGGTAAGCAAGGAAACAGATTTACTGGCGGCCCTGGCTACCGCAACCTCGAAAGGTGCCCGAAGCGTTGTGCAGATGTTGGGACAGACCCAGCCAAATGGACCTACTATCACAGCTAGGACCAGTTCAAGGCCTGTCCTCTGACTGTGTTCCAAGCGTTTTCCATCTATGACGATGTTGACGATTCCTCCCGCCACTATGGGATTTATGCCTGCAGCTCTTACGGCCCTGACTTCGGAAACCTGACATTAGTACAGCCTCTGGTATCATCTACTGCTGAGTTCATCAATGCCACTTTTGAGATGGGTTGGTATGACGACGGCTATCGCACCGCTGCTGGTGAAATCCGTTCTACAATTAGGCAGCTTCGCCAATACTTAGAGGGTGGCCACGGATCTACCAAGGTCCCTCATGTCTTGTACGTTCGATCAGGCCGCGCCTCCGTTGGCGTGTACATTGGCGAAGGATTGCAAAATGGGCCTTTAGTGCCACTGCTCTCAAGTCTCTAGAGGACAACCTCAGATCATTCAACTACTCATCGCAAGCCTTAGGTGTGCAGTTTTGTCAACCAGACTAAACTAGCGAACACATCTTCGGCTTATTCGCCACGAGCAACAACAGTTTTGCCCCTGTTTAGAAAGCTCTTCGGTCTTGGTCTGATTCTACCTGCTTGCTGTTCCCTAACTCCAAGTCTTTCGCTGGCCCGGCTATGCTCAATACCGCTATCGTGTCTACAGCCAGAAAAAACGCCACCTCTAACTCTACGTCATCTACCGCCGCTCAGCAACGCTCTAGTCGACTAAATCTTCATGCTCGTGCTGAGTGTAAAACCGAAAAGGTTCAGGATCCAGATGGATGTGGTCCCATAGCTGAGAGGTGTGGAATCTCTGGTGCAGACTTGGAGAAGTACAACACTAAGCCTAATTTCTGCTCGACGCTTAAGCCTGGACAGCACGTGTGCTGCTCGGCCGGAACCTTGCCTGACTTCAGTCCCAAGCCCAACCCCGATGGTTCGTGCGCTAAGTACTATGTTCCCATGCACGATGACTGCTCAAAGATCTCCGCTGCGAACGGTCTCACCAATGATGACCTCGAGGAGTTCAACAAAGAGACCTGGGGCTGGAGCGGATGCGACTCGCTCCCGTGCAACATTAACATATGCCTTAGCAAGGGTGACCCTCCCATGCCAGCTACACTAGAGGGCACAGTCTGTGGTCCTGCCGTGCCTGACACCGCGAAGCCTACCAACGGCGCGAAGCTCGCCGACCTAAACCCCTGTCCCCTCAACGACTGTTGCGACGTCTGGGGCCAGTGCGGTACTACGACCGAGTTCTGTACGGACACTAGCACTGGTAACCCAGGCACAGCCAAGCCAAACACAAACGGCTGTATCTCCAATTGTGGCACAAATATGGTTCGTAGCGATGCCCCAGCGGTATTCCGTAAGATTGCCTACTACGAAGGTTACGGCATGGGTTGCGAGTGTTTGTTCTAGGATGCTCTTCAGATTAACACCTCCGATTACACTCATCTACACTTTGGTTTTGCTACCATCACAGCAGATTTCTAGGTCGGTGTTGGTGACATCCAATCGTCATACCAGTTTCAGAACTTCAAACGTGTCGAGGGCCCGAAACGAATTCTGTCATTTGGTGGTTGGGACTTCTCGACGATGCCAGATACTTACAAAATCTTTCGGGAGGGTGTCAATCCCACTAATCGGCTGAAGATGGCTACAGCCATTGCTGACTTCATTAAGTTACACGACCTTGATGGCGTCGATATTGACTGGGAGTACCCTAGCGCCCCTGATCTCCCGGATTTTGATCCTGGCAAAAAAGAAGATGGCCCAAACTATCTGGCATTCCTTGTTGTCCTGAAGAATCTGCTTCTAGGCAAGTCTGTCGCTATTGCGGCGCCTGCTTCGTACTGGTACCTAAAGGGTTTCCCTATCAAGGAGATCTCTGGAGTTGTCGACTACATTGTTTACATGACCTACGATCTTCATGGCCAGTGGGATGCTGATAACCCAAACTCCGTTGATGGCTGCGCTAATGGCAACTGTCTTCGTAGCCAAGTAAATCTAACAGAGACTATAAGCGCAATGGTCATGATTACCAAGGCTGGGGTTCCCTCGAACAAAGTCGTCGTTGGGGTCACTAGCTACGGTCGATCATTCAACATGGCAGAGGCTGGCTGTCACGGACCAGATTGTCTCTACACTGGAACCCGCTTGCAGTCTGATGCGACGAAGGGCCGTTGCACTGCCACTGCTAGCTACCTCTCTAACGCTGAGATTGGGGAGATCGTTAAAAACGGTAGCTGTGTCACCAACCTCTACGTTGATGCGGCTAGTAACAGCAATATTCTTGTCTACGATGACTTACAGTGGGTTGGCTACATGGACGATGAAGTCAAGAGTGCCCGAAATGCGCTCTACCATTCTTTTAATATGGGAGGGACGACTGATTGGGCTACTGACTTGCACACGTTCCATGGAGTCCCACTGCCTATGACGTCCTGGGGAATGTTTAAGGAAACAGTTGCTGGCGGTGGAGACCCCTATAATGATGGGCCGCGCAGTGGCAACTGGACCGAGATAGACTGCAATACTAATGCAGCGCAGGACATACGCCGCTACAGCCCCAAGCAACGCTGGGATGGGATGGAATGCGATAACGTGTGGAATGATGCTATTTCCACCTGGACAACGAGGGACAAAAATCGTACCAGCTTGACCTTCACCCAGTCCGTTTCTCTAACTATTAATGGCCTAACGGGCGGCTTTTGCGATTTTATTAAGGGATCCAACTGTGACACACAACTGCTCTGCCCCGGCTTCGACAACGCGAACAGTGGCGCGGCGGGTTGGGCGATTTGGAGCTCGTTTGTCTTTATCCACCAAATGTATTCCAGCTACACAGAAGCCTTGGACGGCGCAGCAGCAAAAGAAATCTCAAATGCGTTCCCAGACTTTGAGAATCAGTTTCAACCCATCCCCCTAGAGCCTGATAACACCTGGTTGCTGTTACTTCTCGATCTTGCCACTGTCGGTGTCTCTGTAGGCGCCGCGCCCTTCTTTAATAACTTCTTAAAAAGGCTACTGTACCTTAACAAAAATACAGATACACACGACAACCTCAAGGATATAACAATGATGTCACTTGGCCAGTCGACAACGATTGCAAAAGATATGCTCAGCACAACTGCCAGTGATTGGGATGCAAGCAAGCAGGACCAGTTCACCAACTACCTCGGCCAGACCCTAAGTGCGTGGTCTAAAATTGCGGGTGATTCGTTAGGAAGGTTGTTCGATGGGGAGGAGGGTAGCATTAATACCCTGTACTCCATTATCTCAGAAGGCAAGCTACTTTCCGGCAATGGCGCCGATACCACCATTGTGGCTTCCAAGGAGAGCAATGCCACTCTAGAGGATAACCTTTCCAAGGCCTTCTTCGGCTACGCCATCCCTACAGCGTGGACGTTCGTCAAACACTATAACTTCATCCTCGACTCTGGCTATGACTGCAGCGCTGACAGGCCGGTCAAGGAATATATTACAATCGATACTATGAGGACCAGCGCTCTCTGCTACGATAGCAAGCTCTACTACCTGGGTAGTAGACCAACTGACTCTGCCAGAACCAAATCCCCCTCCTTTACCTGCTATGAGATTAGTACCGCCCC
>JPJU01000084.1:0-36147 GCA_000750735.1 Pseudogymnoascus sp. VKM F-4246
TTATGGATGTTAAGGCGCCGGAGGGGGTGAAGGTTGTGGTGAGGCAGCGGGGTGGGGCAAAGAGGAGGGAGTTATTGTAGGTGCGGGTGCCTTTGTCAGCTGTCATGGGCAAGGGGTATGGATGCGTGGAAAGGGAATCCGAATGTTAAGCTTGATGAATTATGGAAAACGTTTTTTTCTTTTCCCAATGAGATCTCAAATGCCTTTGTCTCAATATCGGGCCGACCTGTCTCTGGTCTCGACACCACAAGTCTCATGAGAAGCTGTTAAAAAGCACTGCTAGTGAGAGAGTGGGAACACAACTGGAATACAGGCAAACGTAACTTCTCACGACCCAACACGTGGATATGTACGAGATTACGAGTATAAAACCTCCCGAAGGAGCATCGAAGGTATAGCGATATGGAGACCAAACAAACTTTTTACTGCGTCGTTTTCTCACCACCGTCCGTTTTCTCGTCACTGTTCCACTCCCTTGCCGCCGCAACTTTTTCACCGTCCCTTTTTGCGAGAGGTCATCCTTCTTGCTACATGTTACGATATGTAGGTGTAGCTTGTTCAAGCTTACACATTCCATATCGACTTTAGGCACCTCCTGAACGAAAAGTATTTTCCAGAACTAATTGGATGTTTACGTTATATAGCGAGAACCGAGAGGAGGGCGGGTGACGTTATAACACAGAACTTACCTTCAAGAGATCGTCAACAGCTATACGAACCTTCCATGTCCCATAACAGAGATACCCCGAGCAAGCAACTCACGTATTCTCGCCCAGCCATCATCAGCCTCTCAAAACCTTAAGATATATTAGAGTCTCTGCGAGGTAATAATATTACCCCGCAATCCCCATAATATCATATTCATAGAGTACGCTCCGGCCACAACCAACAACTGCCGTTGCATAAACGAACCCCCCTTCCAATAGAGGTCTCCACGAATCGGCGGTTTTACTTACCACGAACGGACTTATTGAATAGCACCACCTTCTCACTCCATCTCATCACGCAAAAATGTCTTGAGCGTGTCTTGAAGCTCTCCACCAAAAAGGCAAACCGAACGGCCCGTATAACCTCTTATCCCCGCCCCCATCAGCCCTCAATCAGCTTATCTCACTCCCGCCTCACCTCACCTCAGTCAAACCTCACATAATCCCCGTCCCCCAACTACCACCACACCACGTTGACGATTACCAGCAGATCACCCGCACGATGCGCGAACCGACACTGCAGCTCCCACGACGATCAGCTCACCGCATATCATCACCAAAACTATAAACCTGTAAATTCCCACACTAGCGGAATCGCGGACGAGGCGCTGGCGATCAAGTCTTGGCGTCGGGGAACGCATGTGCCGCGATGGCCGATAGGCCGGTGAGGTGAGAGAGGGATACGGTACCTGGAGGGATAGGATTGATGGGATGGTTATTCAAGCTTATGTACCAGTAAGAGGGATTGGGTTTCTGGGTGCTTGTTTAAGGGTTTTTTGGGTTTTTTTTAACTGCCGTTAATTGCCGCTTTCCGTTGCGCGTATCCACGCGGGTGGCTTTTTTCAAGCTTTGCGCCTGGATCCGCTTGAACGCCCTGGCCGGTCGGGAGTGGGAATTATTGCCGCCACGAGTATCCACCGAGGGAGGAAATATGGTAGATTTTGATTATATGGATGAATTATTACTATGGGATTACAGCGCGAACCCGAGGGGGTTTTTCGTACAAGGGCTGAAAGTTTGACGTTATCGGCGTTCTGTACGCATTGCCCGGATCGACGAGTAGGGCCGAGTCGGCAAAGTTATAGACTGCGCCGATCGGTCTGATCGACGCCACGGCGAGGGTTTGACGCATGGCTAATTGGGGGGTTAGGTCGGATGAAGAAGCTGGTAACGTACAGGTGACCGCTACGGCTGAATTGAGTTGACGCTTGGAAGCAGGGACGTTTCTGGTTTATCAGTATGGACGTGGGGGTTGGAGAAGTATAAAGATGGGCTTATTCCAACCTCCAAGTCCGGTTTGGGGGACATCCAGATCAGCTCTTACCTCCTGTATATCAGCTCCAGCTTCAGCATTTCAAAAATGGGCAAATTCACATATGCGGCTATTGCTGCGCTCCTCGTCGCTACGGGGGAAGCTCAATCGAAGAACCCTGGTCTTGGTGTAAACTCCAAGGCCCAAGGTGCCACTGAGGAGGTGACACCAGGAGCAGGACCAAACGGGTGAGTCCCCGCGCCCATTCTAGCTTCAATCGCCAACTAACCTCCCCCATCCAGCTCCGAAGACTGGCTCAACACCGGCCTCACCGGCAACGGCTGGGAACCGCCCTTCCTAGACCTCAACGACGTGATCCACATCTCCCGCCCCGACTTCTACGCCGGCGTCGGCTCGCGCTGCAAACAATACGACAGCTACTTCCAGAAAGGCGGAGACGGGCACGGCATCGACCCCGTGATCCTGGCCATCATCGCCATGCAAGAGTCGTCGTGCAACGCGGACGCCGGCGGTCCCACGCCAGGCCTGATGCAGGTCTCCTGCGCCAACTACCCGAACGGGGTCTGCACGGACAGCATCCAGGATAATGTTGACGCTGGCGCGAACTACCTGCGCGGCCAGCTCGATGATGCGGGTGGGAATGCGGTGTCGGCGTTTGGAAAGTATAATGGCTGGTTCACGGCGGGGTTGGGACTGAATGGGAATCGTGGACTCACCACGGACTATCCGTGCTCGGCCGAGGGGAAGTCGAATGGCGTGCCGCAGAACTTGGATTATCTGCAGCAGGTGCTGAATGGGTGGCTGCTGGGGTTGGATGTGTATGGGGAGGATAACTGGATTGGCACGTACAACTGTGATCAGTCGTGTAATAACGGGTGTTAAGAGAGAGAGAGAAAGAGTGAGAAAGAGTTGCAGTGGAAACTCTGCTATCTCTGTACAGTTATTTTATCTACTGTGCAGTATATCTCAATATTGTCTTGCTGGTACACTACTCCGTACGAGGTGCTTTGGTGTTTTGACATTTCGTTATCGTGTCGAGGGCCGAGGGCCATGTGGACGACACAGACGTTGGATTGGACGTGGACAGGTGGATGCCGGAGCACGGAGCCCTCGTCCGATGCTTAATTATGTGGTCCTGTATTGTGGTCTTGTGATGCACCTAATATTCAAGGCAGCCACGCCACCCGTATATCGCAAGATTGTCATTGTCATGCATGCATGAGGTCAATCAATTGGATCGCGCCGCACTGAAACCGCAGAAACTCTACTACAACAACATCAAAAGGGACCGGGATCCATATATCTTCTTGTCCTTCTCTTGATTCTTCTCTACCTTCATATCGTCGGAATCGCGGTACCCTAAATCGTGACCTACGATGCCGCCGCCGCAATCCGTCGCAAAATAAATCAAGAAAGTCCCCGCTGGAAATCCATTAAAATCCACCGAAATTGCCCAGTACCAGCTCCTGCAGACTGACTCGTTTCCACTAACTAGCATAGTCTGTCATAGTCTGTCATAGTCTGTCATAGCTCGGCGTAGCGTGGCGGTATATTGGTGTATTTTGGCGTGAATTGCAGATCCCCGCACTGTAATTTCGATATTCACATGTTTCCACTGCCCCATCCCTCCCAGGCCGCGGCATTTTTTACAAGGTTCTTCCCCACATGCTACCAGTATGCCCAACATACTAAATCGACCACTAACTTTCCAGTAAATGGCCACTAATTGTCCACTAATCCACCACTAAGAACCTTTTAAAACCCTCTAAACCCTCTGGACCCCTCTATACTGCCACTAACCTTCCTAACTCAACTGTACCTGCCGCAGCCCTGGTTGATCCCGATCACATCCTGGTTCCTTCTGTTCCCCCCCCCCGCAAACGCTAAACGCTTTTATGTCTTGTTTGCACCTTCTGCCCCGGCGATCGCTGTCGTGTTTCTCCAAAACGACCCCAATGGCTCCATAGTAAGCTGCCGGCCCTGCTTCTAAACCTTGGATCTTCACTTTCCGCAATTATGGATATATGTCATGCGGCCAATCGCAAGTCTCCCTCATTTTACCACCGAATCCCCCCGCGATTTCGCCTTGCCCACATGCGATGAGGATCGGCTACACAACCCCGGAGGAACTGGGCTCCCAGCAGTCCGTCAGCCTGAAGAAAGTGGAGAGAAAATGGGAATGGATCCCATGTGCAAAGGGGGCAGTATAGTAGGAGTACGGAGTATATAACCAATTCGTCTTCCCACCGATCATCGCCTTCCTTTTCGCCCCTCCTCCCGCAAGAAACCAACCATCCACACAAACCACCTTCACTTCACCCCTCAACCCCCCAACCAAACAAACCGTCAACATGCGTTTCTCCATCCTCCCCATCGCCCTCCTGGCCACCACCGTCGTTGCTGACGGCGCCTCCATCCTGGCCTCCATGGCCAAGATCTCCGCCTCGACCACCAAGCTCAACGGCACGATCTCCGACTTCCACGGCGGCCTTCTCGGCCTCGCCGAGGCCCTCCCCATCCTGATCCAGAGCACCACCCTCCTCCACGACATCAAGGAGGGCACCAAGACCGCCGAAGCCTCCGCCGAGCTCACCGTGGACGAGACCATCAACGTTTCCGGCGCTACCAGCGAGCTCGTCAAGGGCGTCCAGTCCTCCCTCCAGACTATCATCGACACGAAGCCCGAGTTCGACCAGCTCCTCGTCATCAGCCCCGTCATCCTCATCAACCTCGAGCAGCAGAAGTCTGCCACCGACAAGTTCAGCAAGGCTGTTGTCGCCAAGCTCCCTGAGCAGTTCCGCAGCATCGCTGAGGGCCTGATTGCGCCTATCGATGTTGCCTTCGATGACGCTATTGCCAAGTACAAGAAGTTCTTCTAGATGTTGAATAGTGTTTGGGTTTTAGGGGGGAATTTCTTCAGAGGAGGGCTTGGTGAATGATTGGATGTTTTTGAACATGGAGAGAGTTGGATAGAGATTTAAGTTGAAAATATAATTCAATTTACTTATCCTACACATTTGATCTTTTTCACATTGATGTTGACTGCGAACTGGGTATGGAGAATGAAATTTCGGTATGGGCCGCCTAATAACATACTGACAAATATAACCCCTCGTCAGAATCACAGTCGCTACCCACAGGCAGACCAGTAATATGTCAAATTTCAAATAATGGATGCAATCGACTCGGAGAGATAACCTACTGCAGACTCCCTAAACTGTGTGCCAACACCACTGACATGCAGGCTGAATTGAAACGCAAGCCCCGCAATATGAGCGACACTGGGGAACGGGGAGTATCTCATGCGTTGACAGAAGCACCACGGTGAGAGCTTTAACTGGTGAGAGTATCGCGCGGTGGTGGTGACGGTGACGGCGCATACTCGCAACAAATACTACAATATGTATATATACGTATATATTGATGGCCCGAGATTGGGAAGCAGTTTTATCCCCTATTATTCTTAAGAGTTTGTTAGAGTTAAGGAAACAAGAAAATTCCTGATGTTTCATGGAGTTAAATACTCGTAGCACATTCAAATATTTTATGAGGGGCGGAATGTGCTGTTTCTCTTGGTTATCTTGAAAGCACTACTCGATCAAGGAGTATCACAGGGCTAAAATCTTAACACATGCGAATTCTCACCATGGTCAGGTCAGGCAATCTACGCAAGTAGCCGAATGTTCAAATACTATCATAGTGTGGTGGGACAACCTTATCACACGCCCATATAAACAGAAGTCTCATCTCTGTCCACCGGTGTGACAAAAAATCCAGTATATATGCCAGCGGAAACACCACTCAACTTTTATAGCAATGACAAACTTGCCAATTCCCAGGTTGTAAGAGGGAAGAGAAGGGTTTTGCAAAAGAGCGGTTTGGTGCTCGTGTGGAGTGGCGATGGAAGCTGTGATGTAGCTGATGTATACCCATCTTCGTCATCACTGTTGCTGCCACCGTTGCAATTGCCGTCACCGCCACCGGCCTAGATTCTCACCGCTTTATACTGAATTGTTTTTGGCAGAGTTCTAGGAATTGCCTCAGGCTATGGGAGCCCATGACGAACATCAGCCTTTCTGTCAAACGCTTTAGTCGGACCTCTCGTTCACTGGTTGAGATCCTTGTACCGGGGCGGATGGATGGAGAGCATTGCTATCACAGTGACACTTCTGTTATAGCACAGGACTGTGGACACTTCAGACTAGTTGTGGAGGGAAAATATGACCAGGGAGGGTTTACAACTTGCCTGAGGTGCTGTGACTGGTGAACACCCAGGAGCAGGCGGCGTTTCTGATACTGTTGAACGAGGAGGGCTGGACCGAGAGCAATCGATCTCAGGCCAAACACAGAAGGCTCACAAGCTGAATTTTCCCTGTCGCGGAATTCAGGCTCGACGTGTATCTCGCCGCGTCTAGTGACTCTTACTATGCCTTTGGAGTTAGTATTCCCTCTATCATATGCGGGGTTTGAAAAGTATAATAGGTAAGCTAGACCTTAGCTTCTCGATGCAGATAAAGTGCGTCGAACAAACCGGAGACGATTGGCACATGTTGTTCGATCAGGAGAGGACAGATTACCTCCCAAAGAACTGCTAGAGGCCTATAACAGGATGACGGCATCCACGAAACACCCACTCTAGCCTAGACGCCAATGCAATGATACTTTATGGTATGGTGGCCAGGCCTTCTTCATACCGGCCTCAAATATTTGAGTGCCGTGCGAGAATTAGTGGCTATCTAGAGAATACAAATAGGGATACGGTTCTATGTAGGTGACAGCAGGATAGCACCGGTAACAGGACATAGCCACAGTAAAGGGATGGTCCCGACAGCAACATGGTGGAGCGACGGTGAGAGAAACTACGACAAGAATACGCTAGGTCATTGAATCTGTGTTCGAAAATGATGCTAAGCGTCAGTGCTAGGTTGTCAGGGATGTCCTCGAGGCGCCTGTATTCATTGATTTTGAGGTCAGATTTATCTGGCATATCGCTATCAGGGTCACCGCCGGGGATTCATTGGGCTCATATATACTTTTTGCTATCTATGGATATTATATTTGGACTCTGCCAGAACCGGCTATACCTGGCAATGGGATGGATATGAGCACTTTTTGGAAGCCTCACAGTCGTAGCAATATAAGCAAACTTAAAACTCTAACAGGCGAAATATATATCATTGTGCCTATTTATCATGTTCTTGATTCTGGCCCCCTTCACCCTCCATAAACCCAAAAATAACAACCCTATCTCGACATAAGCCGGCTGCTCAGAATATATACAAACAGCAGAAGCTCTATTTCTATATACACCACCCCGTGCGAATCTCAAGATCCAAATTCAACCACCACAGGTAGCCTTGTTTGCATCTAGATATCCAACACGAGGCAATTGATCTTCTTTGCTTACAAGCACTGGGAGTACCACTCGTTGGTGACCTTGCAGCTGGAGCCAGACGCGCAGGTAGTTGGGCCAGTCCATCCATTGCCACCACACTGTCCCCACTTAGGAGCAGTGCCGCCGCCGGTTGGTGGGGTGGTGGTCTGGGTAGGTGGGACGCTGGTGGTGCCAGTGCCAGGGTTGGTGGAGCCACTGCCGTAGGTAGAGCCGATGGGGCCGACCTTGATGTTGGAGTAGGTGACGGAGGAGTTGGGGACGTTGGTCTCGACGTCGGAGGGGACGCCGGAGGTGGTGGCGCAGGTGCCGCGCTTGGCACCGAGCTTGGTGGAATCGGTGGGGAAGGTGCTGTCGAGCCAGAGCATGTTGGATGCGTGGTCGTCCCAGACGCTCATGACGAGGACCATGCCATCCTTGAGGGCGGCGCCCATGTTGGCAAGGCCACCGTGCTTGGCGAAGTCGTTGGTGTCACCGAAGACGGACTTCTGGGCAGTGCAGAACTCGGTGGTGATCGAGTTGCCGCTGGTGCCGGCGATGGAGGAGACGGAGTTGGGGATGACAACGCCGTTCTGGACGTAGAAGCGCTTGATGTCGGTGAGGGTGCCGGTGGCGGTACCGTCGTTGGTGATGAACTGGGTGACGACGGTGAACTTGGACTTGGTGTCGACGGTCTTGCCTGGACCGTAGAAGTTGAGGGCACCCTGACGGTAAGGGTTGAAATCACATCCATCAGGATCGCAAGTTCCCGCATAACGGTCGTCGCTGTAAGTGCCACCGCAAGCATTGCCGGTGCACATGGTCTGGCCGGGAGTGTCGCAAGGGTGGGGGGTGTAGGCGTTCGAGATCGAGTTCGCCTCCCAAAGATCCATCTCAGCACAGCAAGAACCGTGGTTACCGATACCAGAGTTCGCGTCGTTGGAGGACTTGGTCCATCCCTCAACGTTGCCCTGTATAACTGGTTAGCGATCAAATCACTCTCTTCTAAGAAGTTTCTCATACCTGGCCGCTGATGAACTTGAGATCGCGGGGGCATTGGGAGTCACAGTATCCCGTTCCGTACTTAGCACCAGCCTTATTGGTAGGGAACTTGGACATTCCTCCGTCAGCGTCCATGGAAACGAAGTACAGAGCTCCGTTTAGTCCACATGGCAAGTTCGACACGTCGACATCGAAGGTGAACTCCTTGCCGAGAACCTTGAACATCTCGTAGTTGCTGTCATCCTTCATCATGTACAGACGAGAACCAATGTTCGTTTGGGAGGCCTTGGTGACAAACTTCAGAGAAAGAGCGTTTCCGCTTGTCGTAGCACCATAGGTGCCAGAGTAATCGGCTCCGTCCAGGGCGCAGTTAGCAGCACAGGTCTTGTCATCTGGGCAGAGGGTTGCGTCCCACGTCTGTCCATCGTAACAGTTGGTCGCTCCACTGGTGGAGTGAACCCAACGCCAGTTGGCATCAATGACAACCTTTCCGTTGTTCGTTGTGCAGCTGCCCGGGGCCGTGCAAGTTTGCCAGGTCATGGAGGGGTGAGTTTCCGCGGTGAGAGTACCGACCTGTTGGCCAGCCACAGCGGCTGCCAGGGCAGAAACTAGAAGGGCGCGTGGGTACATCTTGATTCAAGTGAAGTGTCGAGTTGGAGAGTTTGATACTGTGATGAGCAAGAGGCATTTGACGTGGGATCGGCCACAGCTTTATACGCCACGATCTACCGGGAGTAGACAACTCAGGCTGTTCCTGTCGGCAAGCATAATCACCCATTGGCCTGTAACTGCAGAAAATGGCTTCGAGAATGTGTTTCGAGAAGCATTATGGAAGGTGGGCCCCGGGTTGGCGGGCCAGACGGGAGAAATGCAAGAAACGCATTGCGGGGGTTCCCACGAGAGATTGAGGCTGAGTATATCAGACGATAATCTATAGAAGCGGCCCGTGTGCCTGAAGTTTGGCGTGGAAATGGAAATAGTCCGTGATATTCAGCAACGGCATTGTTCCCTAGGCGTATCGCCGCGCCTGGACGCAGATGTGGAGTTGATGCCAAGATACGCCTCCACTGACCCCGCGACCTCATCTTCCCCGCCTTCTCTTATTTTCCCGCCCCACTGCCCTTCCCGTCACGCTGTCACGTTGTAGAATGCGCCAACCACAGAAGCATGCCGTCGGGGTATTGAAACGCGCGAGAGAGTACGAGATTAGTGGCGTCTGTCATGCCGTCTTTGGTTCCCATCTCAGGTCCCGACGGACCTAGTCTCCAAGCGAGCGGCACTGTCTGCGAAGAATACAGAACACACTGACATAGAATCGACGCTCGGCGAGATGCGATCTCGGAATATCGATTAATTTGTTCCAGATTATCACCTGATCTTTGCAAAGTCGAATGGCGGCAGGTATGCTTCGCCAAGTGCATAATGGAAGAATGTTCCTCGGCACGGAGCGGTGCGTTCGCCGCACCTCTAGACCACTCTATAGCCTCTCGGCAGCCGCACCCGAACATTCAAACCGATAGCGCCAATCTGTATATTAAAAATTAATCAATGCCAGAGTTCCACCACTATACGGTTGTCGGCCCTTGTTCATACTTTTTTCCGCGCTCAGTCCTCTCTGTGAACTAACGAGCCGTGTGTGCTTTCTTGGTGAAGATAATATCTGCTCATTGTCAACAAACCCCGCATATGCAGCTTCGTCAGGCCCATAGCTACCGGAACCTTCTTTCCCCAGTTTCCACTGTGTGATCCACTCAAAATATCGCGGAACTCGTCGCCGCCACCCGATTCGGCGCTGGTGTTGCTTCTAGAAGCCTGTCCAACGATCTCGTGACAGATAATAGCTCCGTGTATGCATCTATATTATCGGTTGAGGGTCCGAATAACCGCAAAACAGGCTGGGCTTCCGGATATTGGATTACTTCGCGGTCCCTTCATTTGCCCTGGCAGCAGGTGAGAAGCTTTTCAGTTATATGAACCGTAGGTTACTCTGTGCTGTTACTCTGTGCTAGAAACCACCCCGTTCCATTCCGGCTTGTAGGCTGGGGCATATTGACGGAGGGGTGAAGATGTGCTGATTGCCCAACATCCTCACTAGAGCTGGTGGGTTTAAGGATAATGGAGCTTATCATGCGCTTTGCAATAATAGCCGGGAAGTTCATTATTGCTGTGCTTCAAAGGGCACCGAGCCCGGCGAACCCGACACTTACCCACCTCATATGCGCTTTCTGGCCTGATGCTTCGCCTACTGGCATCGGAAAAGCGGTGCGGATCATGTAACCACGTGGAAATGCATTCGTCTCGTGCATGAGGCAAAATAAAAAGGGACTACCTTCCGGCCTGAGGTATTATGAAAGGCTTTGTAGGAAAAGGCGCTCAACGGAAGCATCAAATACCTCGACTCTGCGACAGATAAATATTAACATTGGAATCTCCATTTTCATACCGTCAACTGAAGTCATGAAACTGAGCGTGTCTATTTAGCATCAATTTGTGGAACATTAAGCTTTGAAGCTGCCAAGAATACCTAGCCAACTTCGCAACAGATCGTCGTCCCCGCAATTTGAAATATATGGAGAAACATCGATCACTCTATTCCTGTCAATGAAATCGAATATTTGTGATGGGCGGCTTTAAAACGCCAAAAAACAGACAGGAGGTGTTCTGTTGTCGTATAGAACGCGGATTTCCGCAATGGTTCATATATACTCTGGTGGGTTGTGGTTTGTAATTTTCAAATTTGGCCGAGTGTGATCGGTTTGTGAGAACGGGCCGTCATATCTCGTTTCTGAACCATTTTAACAAAATTTACCTGATTGTGCATACCATTTGTATTTGCGCGTTTCCTAAGTTTGGGGGTGTTGCTCCTGCTCAACGTGGAGTCTGTATCGTTCCTGCCATTGACTTTTGTGTAAACAGCAACGCAATTTAGTACATATCCTACCAACGGCAAGTGCTCAACTGACTACAAACAAACCACAATTTCTGCAAATACGGCACCTTGTCTCAACTTTGTGCAATCGACAATCATTACCCCAGTTCTGTCAACATGGAGGGCCCTCAGACATCCTCCCCTGTAGTCGACAGCTGTACCAACTGCAAGATCTTCCATGCCGAGCGCCGGAAGCCACTTGGGTACTGTTTAACATGCTACGCACCTCTCTACTGCCCAGAATGCTCCACGACTGGCTATTGCGGCCAAGAATGCCACGACCGTAACTGGAAGAGTCTCGAACCCACCCTCGGTTTTTCAAGCCCCGAGGGCCCCCACAACTCAGGCTTTGATGTCATTAACGACATGTTTGGGCTTTCCAAGGATGACTTTCTCCACAACCGTCCCGAAGCAGAGGTGTTCACTCTTCTCATCGTCTCTTTCAAATTGCGAATTAAAGACGAGCATGTGTTCAGCCGCAACCAAACTGGCGTTTACGTAGATGGCAAGCCACCTGCTCTGTTCCAGAAGTTCTTGCTGCTCGCAGAATCCAGGCCACACCTTCTGCCAGGGTGGTGGAGCCCAACCATGAGAGAAAAGTGTGAGAAGCTCGCAGTGAACTCCGAACTAGGGAGCGTTGTCAGTTGTGTTATTGAGAAGAGTGACGTCCAAGACTGTTATGGTGACAACATGATGCCACTGAAGTTGCGCGTCTTGAACGAGAAGATTTGCGGCGTCGGTATAATGTGAAAGGTACCGCTTCTAAGGTGTGGACAATCCGTGTCTTTCGCACTGGCTCACTGGCTTGCTCATTGATATCGGTGGAAGACAATCGCTGGTGATCGGGTTGCCCTGGACTTTTTTTTGAGCTGAAAGTCCTCAGGGAGTTTAGGAAGATTGAGCTAATTGCGATGCTATTCAAATACGTTTAATCCACTATTGTTCTTGTAAAGTTGCGAACTATGACACAGTTATTCCAGTAGACCATTGAGGCTAGTTATTCTTCTTTATAATACATATATCCGCGGCAAATTATCGTACACCCACGGTCCGCATCTATCTATAATACATAACTGTAAATGGCGAAAAGCACAACGCCAGCTCTCCTTGACCGTTGTCCCGGATTCCCATATTACACCTTGGTAGTTTGTTCCTTTGCTTCCTTCAGGTTCTTCAGCTCTTCAGTCTCCTCCTGAAGGTCCTTCCTCACCTCCGCCTCCCTCCTCTCCAGGCTTTCGAAATTCAGAAACTCCTGCTTATCATACACCTCGACTCCATGCTCCTCGTCCAGCCTGTCCATTTTCTTTCTATACTCCCTTCCCTTTTTTACATTATCCTGTATGTTCGCCCCATACTTGTTATTCATGAACGGCGAAACACTGACCCCACCCAGCGATTCCTTCCTTCGCTTTGCGCTCGCCTCGTACAACTTATTAACGCCGCCACCAATCTCTTCAAGGCTATAGTCTACCTTCCATTCGTCGGTAGGTTTCAGCGCGTTGGGACGTATAACCTCCCGACCGTTCACGAGGTTGCGGATGTTCAATTTGAATGCCGCCACGCGGTCACCGTCTTCAGTTGTGGCATTAGAGTCAGGCGCAACATTTGCCGCCATTGTGCCAGCTTTCTCAACCGAAGAATCAGGAATAGCCTCGTTGGCATCAATGGTCGTGGCCTCTACATCCTTATCTTCGGTACGGGCAGCCACGAGATCCAGCATCTTGTTCAGAGCGTTCTCCACCGGCGTGCCCTTTTCGACTGTGCCGATGGCCTTGCGGATGGTCTCTACAGATGCCGACTCGTCGAGATTGTCGAAAGCGACCTCGAGGAGCTCCTTTTGGTCAGCAGCATCTGAAGCTTCTGCGGCGCTCTCGATTGCAGCGCGAATGACCGCTTCTTGGCTGTCTCCATCGAGGCCAATCACTCGCCTTTCATATTCCTGGATTTGCTTGATATTGGCCTGCTGGATAGCTTGGATGTTGTCCTCTGTGACAGGGCGCGCGAAAATATACATGAAACAATCATCTTTGGCGCCCTTCGGCCGTGTCTCGAACTGTACCTCCAACGATTCCCCGGGAAATTTCTCGGTTGCGCGGTCCAGTACTTTGTTCAAGAGCTCCAGGCTGACCTTAAACTCAGAGTCGCCTAGCGTAGTATCGGTGGACCCATGAAGCGTCTGGTCCATCTCGGGCAGGGGGAGGTACTGGAAGCCGAATATCCTTTCAGTGTTGTGGAAGGCAACAAAGATACCGTCCATGCGGCCCATGCGGACTTGCAAGGAATATTTCAAGAAAGCAGCACGAGCCATGTCGTAGTATTCACGCTCATAGGAGTCGTACTCGCCATGCCGAGATGTGATCTCGTATCCCAGTCCTTCCTCATAGTCCGTGGCGTCTCTGCGAATGGAAACAACAGCGCGCGTCTTAAGATCATACATGCCCGTCCCAGGTAAACGAGGATCGTGGGCATCGAGCTGCGAGCGCATAAGAAAATCGCCGAAGGTTGTGTAGTGGTATGACTCGGGACTGTTCTTATCTTCATCTGTAAGATTGTGTGACTGTTCCTTCCGGTACTTCATATATTCTTCTTTATCCGAAGTTAAGAACTTCTCCATTGACTTCCCAAGCCATTGGAGCACGTTGGAAGTGTCGAACCCCTTATTTGCATCAATAGCGTAGACGCCATCCCGGCGGCGGAGGAATATACTAGCAGGCGCCCGTTGAATGGCACTAAACGTAGTTAGGGGTTTTGGGAACCCCCTTGATAGTTGGTCAAGATTCACAGGCCGCCATTTCGATAGCAGGTAGTGGAAGTGTGCCAAAGCCGAGGTCATACTAGATGTCGATCCAGTGTATTTGCTACCCTCAATAACTGCTGTATCTATCAGTACTTTGTCGCGCGAAGAAGTGATGTATTCCTTTAGCGCGTTATAGTCGAACTCTTTCACTGGTGTTATGGACTCCAAATAGGGGTCAAAATTGTAGACGCGGGAATGAGGATCCCGAAGTCGATACACCCCTTGGTTGAAGAGGACTCTTTCAAGGCCGCAAACCAGGCCAGGCACAGGTGGCTGAGGCTTTTCAACCGGAACCAACTTTAGGCTCTGTGCGTGGATACTCCCTGAAATAAAGCCTTTGCCTTCCTTTAGTGCTGCATTAAATGGAGCATCTGATGTCTCTGGCGTTGGGGTTTTCAGAGCCGATTCTAGGCTTTGGTACGTCTTAAGTAAAGTCGTAGACAGGGTCTGATCTGTTGTTTCAAGATCCTTAGACGCAGCATTCTGAAATATATTTTCGCCTTCTTGTGCCATCTTGAGGCCACGGCTATTCAATAATTTCCTCTCCTCCAAGATCTTCATAAGAACCTTCTTCGCAACCTTCCCCGCAGAGTGGCTTGTAATGGAATATAGATACGACAAAAGTGGTCCACTTCGTTTGGTTTTCGGAACGCGTTTCAAGGTGCGAGACCGAGGCGCCATCCCTGGTGGTAACACTTTAGACTTGATCTTCAAGATTTTGAGTGGCGCTGGTAACTGGGCAGGTCGTCCTATCGATTTGCCGCGCGATGTTGACACACGCCGTGCTACCGGCTCGCCGTGCGCTGTTGACGATACACGCCGTGGTTCTGGCATGGCATGCGTTTTTGTTGAAGAACCCACATCCGACGATGAAGGCTGGGGTCCATCATTTGCCATAGTCTGCGCATTCTTCCTCCTCATCCTCCGATTCCTGCTTTTGGAGCTCGATGTTTTTCGAGGTTTCGCTGTTTGATCCGTGGAGTCTGTTTGGTTTCCTTTCGGCAGTTTTTTCGTTGTGGCTTGCGCTCCCTTGCTAGAGCCAGACGTGTTTGAGTCATCCGTCGTTTTATCGGCCTGATCAGCTGAAGATGCCTGTGATCGATTCTTCGTTGCTGATTTCGCTCCTTGGGACGAGCTCGATGGCTTCAGGGGTGTCACTTTCTTGTCAGGCTGACCTGCTTGAGCTGATCCGGAGCCATCTTTTGCGGATTTCTGCAACCAAGAAGCCAATGAGGCTGGACCTGTTGACTCGCTCTTTGGGGTTTCATTTTCAGCAGTGTGGCTGGCCGCTGCTATAGTGCTGTTCTGGCGGAACAAACGGGGTGAGGCGCCTTCAGCCCTTCGGGTGGTAGCGTTTAGGCACGATGCACATACGTACTGACATCGCGATCTCACTCGTGGCGCAATTGTGTACATGTCATTAAATCCCTAGAAAGGGGGCGTATACTTCAGCTCGAGCAACATCGACGAATGTGCTTGGAGATTTAACTGTGTAATTATTTTTCTTGACGCCCGTAGGCGCGCGCCACGCGCCGTTAGGCGCGTTACCCTTGCCGGAGTTTAACCCGCAAGGTAAAAAATGCCAGCGAATAAGAACAGTCCAATCACGGGTCCCTTAAAGTAAAATAATTACCGGCACACAACGATAGCCATCAACGCCAACGGCCATATGGTAATCCAAAACACTTCGTGATACGATGAGCTGCAAGCTATTGCGGCGGCCCTACCGAGCATTTTCGTTGCACCAGGGCCTGAGAGTTTTACCATCAAATCCACGGGCCATTCGTACGAGAGGGTTTGCCTCTCTGTCGCCAGATCCCAAGTCAGTAATTAGAGTCTTAACCATTGGTTGCAATGTTAACTTCGATCCAGTGCGAATCCATACGATGTAATTGTCATTGGCGGAGGCCATGCAGGATCGGAAGCATGCGCAGCCGCTGCGAGGTCTGGTGCACGCACTGCCTTGATCACACCTAAGCTGGACAACATCGGCGTATGTTCATGTAATCCGAGTTTCGGCGGCATTGGGAAGGGTACTATGATAAGAGAGATTGATGCTCTGGATGGTGTGGCAGGAAGAATTATTGATAAGGCTGCTGTGCAATTCAGAGTACTCAATCGAAAAAAGGGTCCAGCTGTCTGGGTGAGTGTACCTCCTCTTGTCGCATTCCATGATTATGGCCTAATAATATCTCTATCAGGGCCCGCGAGCACAAATCGACCGAAGCCTGTATCAAAAGCACATGCTTGATGAGTTACAAGGGTACCCGAACCTCTCCATAGTCCCCGGGAGCGTCGCGGATATTATCGTTTCGAAGGAAACTCAAGACGGCCAATTATCCTCGAAAATAACCGGAGTAAGGCTCGAATCTGGCGAGATCATTCCTACCAACCAGGTTATCATAACGACAGGGACTTTTTTAGGAGGTGAAATTCACATTGGCCTGGAGTGCTTCCCATCTGGGCGCATGGGCGAAGCGGCGACATTTGGACTCAGCAAGTCACTAAAGGATGCTGGGTTTAAACTTGGTAGACTGAAGACCGGGACCCCTCCTAGACTATCAAGAAAGACCATCGATTTCAGCACATTAGAGGAGCAGCCGGGAGATGACCCTCCAATGCCGTTTAGTTATCTTAACGACGAGGTTACTGTTAAGGAGCAGATGTTCTGTTATTCCACATACACCAATGAGAAGGCCCACGACATTATCAGAGACAACTTAGATAAGTCTATTCATATTCGGGAGTCTGTCAAGGGTCCTCGGTATTGCCCATCGCTGGAATCAAAGATAATAAAGTTTTCGGACAAAACGAGCCATATCATCTGGCTCGAGCCAGAAGGATTTGACAGCGACGTCATTTATCCCAATGGGATTTCTATGACTGTGCCAGCTGAGGCCCAGGAACAGATGCTCAAAACTATCCGCGGCTTGGAGAATGCTACAATGTTGCAACCTGGATATGGAGTTGAATATGACTATGTCGACCCAAGAAACTTGAAGTCGACTCTCGAAACGAAGTCCATAGGTGGGCTGTTCCTGGCAGGCCAGATCAACGGTACTACAGGATATGAAGAAGCTGCTGCTCAAGGCATTGTCGCTGGGATCAATGCTGGTTTGGTTTCCCAAGGCCGCGAGCCTATGATTTTGTCGAGAAGCGACGGCTACATAGGTATTATGATTGATGACCTGATAACGAAGGGGGTATCCGAACCATACCGAATGTTCACATCGCGAAGTGAATATAGGATGAGCGCTCGCGCGGACAATGCAGATTTGAGACTTACTCCTAAAGGACGTGCAGCTGGAGTTGTGAGTGATGCGCGGTGGTCCACTTTCCAAGATATCTCCAGCCAAATGAATGAGCTGGAACAGGTTCTTCGCGCCGATATACGCTCTGGCCCGGCGTGGATCGATGACGGATTCGAAGTTACCAAAGATACGACTAAAAGAAGCGCATTTGACATTTTGCGCCGCGCCGGGATGAGCATAGAAAGGCTGTCAGCCAAAATACCGGATGTACTAAAGTACAGCAAAGCGATACAGGATCGAGTTGGAATAGAAGCGGTGTATGCACCATACATTGCCCAACAAGCAGCTTCGATGAAGGTCTTTCAAATAGATGAACAACTGCAACTTCCAGTTGATTTAGACTACAGTCTGGTCCATGGCATATCCATGCATGAGAGATTTCTTTTGGAAGCCACAAGGCCTGAGTCTGTTGGCCAAGCTCGGAGGATAGAGGGAATGACTCCAACGGGTTGCTTGAGGCTCCTGGCACACGTGCAGAACACTCGCAAACGTGAAGCCAGAGCCATTCTATACGAAGAGAATACGGCCAATAAAAGGAGGGTTGCCGGCTTGTAAGAGATATTGATGTATGATAAGATTGTATAATAGCCTGCTCGACCAACGGTAGCCGTGGCGACGGGATTATAGTTGGATGTAACACCACTAATGAAGCTAAATAAACCTTTTCACGCCTCTTACTGCAACCATTGCTTCTACACTCTGTCTCTATGTAGTGCCATATTCTCAATTTGAAATATAGATAGATTTGTATGTATTCTTTGAAAATGGCAGAATATTTACTGTATATACGACCTGTGTATGCTTTGTAACTCCCAAATCTTCTGCCTGACCTTCAGTTATGTGCCGTCTCTTCTTTAACGTCGTCATCGGCCTCTTCATCTCTTTCCGGTTCCTCTTTCTCATCCTTTTCATCGCCTGCACCAGAGCTTTCTTCGCTTGGCCAATTCAGCTCTCTCCAGTCTTCTCCCTCCTCAATCACACATCTGAGTCTGTCTCTAATACTCTCAACCGCAAAGCTCCCCAAAAGTAGCCTCAGTGGTGGAAAACTGCAATGCCCCAGCTGCCACACCAGCTCTGCGCTCTTCACAACACTTGTTGGCTGCCGGTCTCCCAGCCATTGCACCATGCGTTTATAATGCTGGGCAGGGCTGGTGGGGCTGCTGTATGGTTCACTCGCTGGCTTGATAAGGAAGTGGCCATATAATGGGAGACCCGTGCCAACAATCTTCTCTCTCTCAGGCTGGTCTGGGTCATCCCTTCTCACCAACCCCGGCTCCACAAGGGTGGCTTTAATGTTAAACGCATCGACCTCATAAAGCAAAGCCTCTATGAGCCCCTCCACAGCATACTTACTCGCACAATACGGCCCTAAGCCTGGCACACCCAGCGCACCCGTCGTCGAGCTAAAGATTAAGTAGCGGCCATGCGCCTGCTCGCGAAAGTACGGCAAGCTGAGCTGCAGAATATTCAGCGTGCCCATGAAGTTCGTCTCGATCTGGTTGCGGATCTCGTGCTCGTCCTGGTCCTCACACGCGCCGATGATCGCCGTCCCGCTGCAGTTCGCAATTAGGTCAATGCGCCCGAATTTCTCTATGGTTTTGGTGATCACGGCTTCGACAGTGGCGCGCGACCGCACGTCACATAGGGTCCCAAGGCAGTTGGGATGCCAGTTTTGCATCGAGGCGGGGGGGTTAACGTGAGTTTGGCCAACGGCGACGACGAGATCATTATGGCGCAAGGCGCAGCTGGTAAGGGAGCGGCCAATATGGCCTGTTGCACCGAAGATCTGAGACGCGTTAGACATGCATAAATTGGTACTTGAGATAGTCAATTCCATCCTCAGTTTGTGTACGAGAGGATATCCTCTCGTCATGTGCCATAATATCAGAAATGGAAACCGTCACCGCCATTACAACGTCCAAGATGCAAAAACTTTTAACTTACAATCCAGACGAGCTGCTTCGGCGGATTATTAAGACCTGGAGGGTCGCAACTAGACGGGAGCTCGACTTTCAATTCATGTCTAGCCCTGCCGGGAGACGCGTTCAGATCAGGTTGCTTTGCGCCGACTTCACTCCCCGGGAGAGCCACGTTTTCGGCGACCCCATTGAAGCCCAAGTCTTCGACTTTGAAGGCATCCATCCTCTTGAGCCGCCTCACAAGATAAAGCCAAATCCCATCGGCGCTCAAAGACTAAAAGGCATTGGCTGATTGGCTGATATGTGGTGAGTTATTCGGAGGAGCGGGCCATAAAGCTACTGTACTGTACGCCAAGCGGGTATAGATTTGGCGGGGGTTAACTTGGGCGGGGTTCAATTTGGGTTGATAGCGGCCGGAGCTATCGCATAAAATAGCTACGTACATTTTTCATCCTCAGTAAAAAATATGTATTCTAGAGGTATGTTACGGTTCAAAAATGGGTATTTATCAATCTAAGTATTGCTAATCATTGCAATACTGGCTCATATTCACTATGTACTTGCTCCAGCTTAAACCTTCAATGTAGTCTGGACATACTCCTGCCTGTATGGGTTGACATCGACGTCTGGTCCGCGGTTGAGCGGCGTCCACTTTGGCTCCTCCTTGAATAATCTCATTGCAACAATGAACTGTGCGGTATTAGCTTCTAGATTCAGTCTCAATTGGATGGGAGTTGGTATGCTCACATTGCTCTCATCAGTCGTAAACCTGTGGTAAATGCCAGCCGGAAGAATGATCAAGTCGTCCTTCTCCAGCAGAATTCTAATCCACTCATCACCCTCATTCCTCACATCAAAGTATCCCTTTCCGTCGCGGATGTATCTGATCTCCTCATCCTCGTGCATGTGCTCTGCGAAGAACGACTTGACCTTCGTCTCGTAGACGTCGCCCATGGAGCCCGGCGATACGGTGATCACATCGCGGTTCTTGTATGAGCGCTCCGACGCCAGAGCATCAACTTGTTCGATATCGGAGTAGTTGTAGTAGAGGACGCCCACGCGCGAGAGCTGGTCGAGGGAGACCTCGCGCCCGGAGTCGTGGGGTTCGCGCTGGTCGCCCTGGGAAGCCGTCAGTTTAAATGAGACACAGGAGGAATGACGAGGCTCACCGGCAAGTTATCGTACCAGTAAGCTCTCATTGTAACGTTGTGTAGAGTATGTTATATTATAGGAAGTCGAAAGATAAGGAGGTACAGGTTGATTTATAGTTATTTCGTTGTAGAGAAGCTTGATTTGTGATGCTTTACCCCTCGTATTGATGACACGAAGATCGGTGACCCCACCAGTGCTGACCAGCGGGGTTGCACCATTTCACATGATTTCAGCCAATTACTATAACCGTATATTCACATTTACAACCACATTCATACCGATCAACATAACCCAGATTGATCATCTCTTCATATTTTCTTGAAGAACTCTAGTAAGGTCTATGGATGCGAACCTTTCTTGGGCTTGATTCGTGGTTTAATTCCACGTGCGATCGCCTCGCCTCATCTCAAGCTTCATCCCTGAGGGGAGGCTAAGGAGCCCGGAGAGTTATAGCAATTGGTAAAATTGATATTTGGCTCAATTTTTTCACCGCCATTTCTTCTTCCCCTGTCGAAATGGCTCGGAGGGGTATGTCATAGTAAGCTCGTTCCTGATACCTAGCAAGGCTAACGAACTGGGCGTGGCATACGTGCGTAACATCTTCCGGGGCCCAGAGTAGCATGATATGTATGCTGATACTCTTGTGGCAGCCACCGGGCGGAATTACTGCGGCAAAGTTCCCGAAACTTTGACCGAAGGCAAGGTATAGGCTCTCAATCCCAGTCATCATTGTCGCTGTCCTCCTTCTCAACCTTCTTGACGCCGAACCTAACGCCACCATCGCCCTGTGTCTTCGCTCTCTGGACGACACCAGATCCAAGCAGCCGCGCTTCAAGGTCGGCAGTGGTGAAGTTATCTGCAGTGTACGATAACCCCTCGAAGCCCACTATCCTGTCGACGCTAATACCTCCCACAAAACAGATAACGCAAGGAAGAACCTGGACCTTCAACTTCGTGACGAGGAATGGGGCGTTCTCAACGCTCATCTTGAGGAACCTGGTGTCGAAATGCTTCTTGGCCAGTGCCTGTTGAAGGCCACAGTCAGTAAAATACTCCTATATATAGTGCAACCGGAAGACAAACCTCAAGGTGGCTATCCATAACCCTGCAACGTTGGAAGTCTTCCTTTGAAAAGTGCACCACGGCATGCTTTGACGATGTAGTCAAGTCCATTAATGCCTTCTCATCTTTGATTTCTGTGTAGTCGCCAAATCCCTGGTTCTTCTGCGTCTTTGCTCGTGCAAACTCGGCGTGGAGCTGCTGTATACGCTGCTCTCTGAACGCGTCAAGAGCCGGGGAGTCTTCCAAAGACTCAATGAGCGCATCTTCGTCGTCCGAGTTATACTCGGTCTTGTCCACCAAAGCTGCCACTTGGGCGTCCATTCTAGCCATTATTGTTTATGGGATGCCCTGATAGGATGCCTCACAAGTAACCCCGCGAGTCAATTCTTGAATCGCTAGATAATTGCGATAGGCGATCAGGGACCAGGATGTGGCACGTGCATACCTTTTGTGGTCCTAATCTGCTTATGTAAGCCTAATCTTGCCTCCTGGGTTGTGGTCTAATTTGGGAAGGCCAGAAAGGTGGGCAAGTTCAGTTCTCGAAAACGAAAGGAAAACTCGCTCCCTGTTTCGATTCTAAAGCAGTAGTCACTCATTACCGGATGCTGATATAGTAGGGACGGCGACAACACGACAGCCTTCAGACCTCACCGTTTGTTTTGCTCACCGGGCCTCGTATTTCCCCTTTCGCCTTCATAACCCAAGCGCATCGCCTCTCAGCTCAGGAGACAGCGAGTCTACCCAACCGCAGCCATGGACGACAAGAAGAGAGACGATGATTATTCGATTGATATCCCTACGAAGGCGTCCCGTGCTTCTCCAGCGCTGAACAGACCGTCGCCCAGCATGGGGCTCCCTTCGGCGCCCTCGAGCATCGTGAACAACCCAGGGCTTTCCGTGCTTGCATACTGTTTGGCCTCCATCAGTATGACGGTCATCAACAAGTTCTGCGTTTCAGGAGATAAATGGAACATGAGCTTCTTTTTTCTGGGGTTCCAGGTATGTCAACATCCTTCTGTAAAACTGGACAACTTGTCTAACAAAAATTCCAGTCGATCGTTTGCATTATTGCAATTCAGGCTTGCAAATCCATGGGCCTCATCAAGGACTTGGCGAAGTTTGACAACGAGAAGGCAAAGAGATGTATGCATAACACGAATACCCCACTATCTGACGCTTGCTGACTATGGTGTAACCAGGGTTCCCCATCTCCCTTCTCCTCGTTGGAATGATCTACACCAGCACCAAGGCCCTCCAATTCCTTTCTGTCCCTGTGTATACCATCTTCAAGAACTTGACTATTATTGTTATTGCATACGGAGAGGTCCTTTGGTTTGGAGGAAGCGTCTCTCCTTCGTCCCTGTTCGCATTCGGGCTCATGGTTCTCAGCTCCGTCATTGCTGCATGGGCAGATGTTCAGCACGCTTTACAAGCCAGCTCTGCCACCTCCACCCTTTCGGGACAAAACATCGAGGCAGCAGCTCAGCTTTCCACCTTGAACGCTGGCTATGCTTGGATGGGACTTAATGTCTTCTTCACCGCCTCCTACGTCTTGGGCATGCGCAAGACTATCAAGAAGATGAACTTCAAGGACTGGGACAGTGAGTTATTTCCCCAGATACTATACGACCACCTCACTGACGTTTTACAGCCATGTTCTACAACAATCTCCTTACTATTCCAGTGCTGATCGTCCTCTCCATTCTCATCGAGGATTGGTCGTCCTTGAACTTCAACGCAAACTTCCCCGTCGAGTCCCGCAACAGCCAAATCCTGGCCATGATTTACTCTGGACTGGCTACTATATTCATCTCCTACGCTTCAGCATGGTGCATCCGTGTTACCTCGTCGACGACATATTCCATGGTTGGAGCCCTTAACAAGCTGCCCATCGCCGTCAGTGGTCTCGTCTTCTTCGATGCCCCGATCACCTTCGGCAGCGTGTCAGCTATCCTGTTGGGTTTCGTGAGTGGAATGGTCTATGCATGGGCAAAGGTCAGACAGACTGCCGCAGCAAAGATGAGCCTGCCAACATCCAACATTCCGATGAGCGCCAGCAGCCAGAGTGCTCGTGATGCCAACTCATCTAAATTCTGAAGCGCTAGCAATCGCTCAGACTATTCTTGATCAAGGCTCTTGTTAGAGAGTCCCAATGGTTTCATGCCGGGTCCGTATACTTGAAATACAAGGTCCCCGAGACACGAGCGGAGAGATGTTCGACTTATGAGGGTGGGAAGGGTTAAGAGCGAAAAGTGGCAGCGAGATGCAGACACCAACTTACGCCGATTTGTTCACTTTATTGTATCATATACTTGTTCTCTAGCATAGACTGCTTGTTTGTGTGGCAGAGGTTGTTGGCCTGTCACATACATGGTTTCTGTATTTTCTTGTGGGTTATAAAAGGGGGGATTAGGCGCATGTTCCACAGCAGCTATTTCTGTAGTATGATTAATGCGATACCAGAGAACCGAGTTCTGAGTGAAACTACATGTTCTTGATTACTATCTTCGTTCCGTGTTTAATATGCACATGTTTGCTTCAAGTCGTACTCCGGAGGTTTACTCTACCATATCTGCACCCCAAATACCAAGTACATAAATAGAGGGGAATCCAGATAGTGTAAATTAAATCAATTTCAAATAATAACAATTGAAGTCAAATCAAGACAACATGACACGTCTGTGTCTCAGTTCTTTCCTGTTGTTATCATCTCTTAACTGTACAGATCCCATGAACTTGGTTGGCCGTCCCTAGCCTTGCGGCGAGGCTGACTGATCGACCCAAAATTCTTGGTGGGATGGGACGCCACCATTCCACTTCCAGCGTCACCGCCCGGGGCAGAACGAGAAATATATAAACTCCCCGAACGCAAGGTGCCAAATGGGGACGTCTTACACACCAGCTTCTTGACTTCAAATTGGCTAAACTGTGGCTTTGGGCCCTGGGAATCCACCAATGCCAGCCAATATCGAATGCCAGAGGCCATCAATCCTCTTCGTGGACGCCTATGACTCCTTCACCAATAATATCATATCACTCCTCACGACAACTTTGAACTGCTCTGTGAGAGTGGTTCGCATCGACACACCGCTCTTCCCTACCGATGCCTCACTCGCCGAGGAGCTGAGACAGTACGATGCCGTTGTCTTGGGACCTGGACCCGGGCACCCGGAAAATAAAGCAGACGTCGGGTTGATGCGGAGAATATGGGTAGCATCGGCCTATGCCAATGAGGAAGGTGGGAGCGACGCCGACACCAAGGTTGATATCCCAATACTCGGAATTTGTCTAGGGTTCCAAAGCTTGGGGTTGCAAGGTGATGGGGCCATCCGAAGGCTGATCGGGGGTGGGATGCATGGCGTTGTGAGGCGCGTGACGCACTGTGGCGGTGGAATATATCAAGGAGTTGGCGAGGTCGATACAACACTTTACCAGAGTCTCTGTGTTGATCTTGGGCAAAATGAAGTTTTGGATGACAGATGGGAAGTCGAAAAGTGGACTGCCAAGTGGAATGACACTGGGGTTAAAGGGAAAGGCACAATCGAACCTCTGGCCTGGGTCGAGCAGCAAGTTGAAGGCCGAGATAAACGAATCTTGGTGGCATCAAAGCATTCTGATAGGCCATGGTGGGGTTTACAGTACCACCCCGAAAGCATATGCACGAATGAGGAAAGCAAAAAAGTCATCTCGAATTGGATGGGCGAGGTAAACAGTCACAACGCTCAGACTGGAAGGAAGGTCGTACGTGGAGGGAAAGCAAAGGCAGGAATGCCAGTGCGACCTAGCTTGCTGGCACAAACGGAAGCGAAGAAGTTGGAAATGAATGGCTCTCGAGCAGAATATGACTTCGACACCGAGGACTTGGATTATGGGTACGCGTCTAAAGTCCTCGATTTGGGCAGTAACGTGGAAGTTCCGGACGTCATTGCCCGCATGGAATCTGCGGGTCGGGACCTAATTGTTTTGGAGAGCACAAACAACAATATTAGGGGGATCGGCTCCGAGATGGTGAGAGGGCGCTACACCACCATTGCTCTCCATGTGGATAATGCTTTGCGTGTGGAGTATTCAGTCGGGAACGCTTTCGCCAGCGTGTTGCCCGCGTCGAAGGCTCCCACTGCGCGAAGCAACCCCCAGAAGGTATTCATGGGAGGGTACGGCGGAATATGGCCATTCCTTGCAAGCTATCTCGACAAGAGGAGGATTAACGATGGAAATGCGGACGTACCTTTTTGGGGTGGTTTCATGGGCTACACAACGTACGAGCTTGGTTTGGAGGGAATCGACGTTCCGCCACATTCCCCAATTCCAGGTGACGGCATTGATCGACCGGATCTCAACTTCGCGTGGGTTACTGACAGTATTGTCATCGACCATCAAGAGAATAAGGTGCACTTACAGCAACTTACTCAATCGTCTATACACCGGGATGCTGAACCTCATTGGTGGCTCAACGGAAAAGGCCACGAGCTGGTCAATTTTCTTCGTGGAGCACCCTCTACTCAGCCAAAGGCCCCTTCTGTTTCTACAGAATCCGCAATTCTACCAAAAGCGGGAGCAAAGGCATGCACTCCAGATTCAAGTGCATATGAATCCTCTGTTCGGACTTGTCAGTCATATATTTCGGCTGGAGAATCTTACGAGCTGTGCCTTACCTCTCTCTCGACCTTGAGAGTCCCTACCGTTCCAGCTTCACCTTCAACACCACGCCCATCCAAGAACTCTCCTGCACTATCAAGCCCCGCCTGGTCGCTCTACCGCTCACTTCGTGCAGCACAACCCTCACCTTTCTCCTCTTTCATCCGCCTCGGTCCTGCAACTTTCATCTCCTGTTCTCCTGAGCGTTTCCTCTCATGGACCTCCTCTGGGCGCTGCGAGCTGCGACCAATGAAAGGCACGGTGAAGAAGAGCCTCGCGCCAACTCGTGCAGAAGCCGAGGCGTTACTAGATGTCGAGAAAGAACGCGCGGAGAACCTTATGATTGTCGATCTCGTTAGACATGACCTGTATGGCGTCTGCGGTGCCGGAAATGTGGCTGTGACGAGGCTCATGGGAGTTGAGGAGTACGAGAGTGTGTGGCAGATGGTGACTGTAGTCGTTGGCAACATCCCGGGTGGCGATGGAAATTCAGGAAGCCGAGCAGATCTCGACAAGAACGGTGTTCCCCAGGAAGTTTCAAGCAATGGCTCAGAAGAAGGGCCGCGGTACTCGGGTATTGACGTCCTTGCTGCATCACTGCCGCCGGGATCAATGACTGGTGCGCCGAAGAAGAGAAGCTGTGAGCTGCTGAACGATATTGAACATGGACGAAGGAGTCTCTACAGTGGAGTTGTGGGATACATGGATGTTGGCGGCCGCGGTGACTTCAGCGTTAATATCCGCTGCGCGTTCAAGTGGGATGATGAGTGCCAGAACGATGGCCAGGATACCTGGTACGTGGGGGCCGGAGGGGCTGTTACAGCACTCAGCGAGGATCGGGCCGAGAGGGAAGAAATGGAAACCAAGCTATTCAATACTCTGAATGGCTTCGGCTTGGGCCTTAACTTGGGCAGGGCACCCAAACAGACCTAAATCTCGGGGTTGTATTAATATGGGAGGCTGACTTGGATTTTTGTTTGGATCTGGCGTACAACGCATGGCGTTACACAAGGCTTATCGGCTAGGTGTGGCATGACTCAACGTATTATGGGATTTATTTATTTTGGGAGCTCTGGAAACATATTCATGTCTGCGGGCGTATACACCACTCAACGTGGCATAGAGTTTCTATGCGAAAGCAATAGTGGGGTCGTATTGTGAATTATTAGATATATAGAAGGCGGAAATCTCAACTTAGTTAAGAACTGCGTGCCTTTACCACAAATATAATAACTTTTATACTGTGTTCTTTCTCTGCTGGTATGTATGTAGTCTCTCTAGCAAATCTCGTTCAGTCTGGCAGGAATGAGAATGGAGAGAGACAAATGGCCACGAAATGTGTCACCTGCCAAATTCATTAACCATATCGTTGAATATGGGCAGCCAAGAATCATAAACTGGACGTAAGAGCATGGAATTGACAAGACGCCTTGCAGATTATCTTTCATAATGGTACTGTACATAGACGCCAATTTCATGTTAAGCGCCAAGATCGTCTATGCTTCCCTACGGATTCATGAGCCCTTTTTGCCCTTCCATCTTTGCCCAGCGGCGCAACGGCTAGTGGTATGAACATCATAGCCAACTAATCCCATCCACTTCTTATGCGTCATCAACATCCATCGTCTCCGTTGGAGCCTCCTCCTCCTTACTCTCCACAGCAGCCTCAATCCACTCTTTAACCTCTTGCCCATCATACAGCTTGAACGGCTCGATATCTTGGCTTCCCTTAGCCGCAACACCAACAATACCAATGCTGGTATTCTCCACGGTCAAATCCTTATCCTGCGCCAAACTCTCCTTCAACGCCTTCAGTCCATGCGAGACCAGCTCTTCCCTGCTCGCATTCGCAAACTCCTCCGCGTTCCTCTCCAAGTACGTCCTCGCCATCTGACTCCTCGCACCAATCGCACACGCAACCATCTCCTGCGTCAGTCCACTGGGCTGGAACTCGAACAGGTGTGGTCCAGTCTCATCAACACCCACGACGATAAGTCCAACACCGTATGGGCGCTTGCCGTAGTGCTGGGTGTTCGTCTGGGCGCGGTCGCCGATGGCGGAAACGGCGCGCTCGATGGGGAGGGCGCGGCCGTATGTCAGGCGCGAGGAGAGCGATTGCGACTTGAGGAAGTTGGAGAGGACGCGGGCGTCGGAGGCGAGGCCAGCGAGACCGAGCCCGAAGTGCGAGTCGATCGCGATGACCTTCTTTTGGTAGGAGGAGAGCTCTTCTGCGTTACGCTGGGGATGGTCAGTGGGGTTGTTCATGGAGCCTGGGGGGTGAGGTGAGGGTGAGATGTACCTTGAGAGCTACGAGAACGGCGTGTGTTTTGCTGACGAGACCGACAACGACGGAACCTTGCTTCACGGCCTCACTCGCATATTCGACCTGGAAGATTCGTCCCTGTGGGGAGCTTTGGAATAGTTAGCTATACTGTAGTTACCTGAATAAGTGGTGAAGTTATCAGCTTACAAAGTGACCGAATCGTTGTCATAGTTGTTTCTGAACATCTTGGATGGTTCGCAGCTTCGGCCGCTGGGTATCGACTATTAATTCTTGTATATTCCTTCTCCTCCAGATTTGATTTATCTGGTGACCTGAGGGACGTTGCGTGCGTATGGAGAATGATGTGACTTCGGAGTGGGAATTGAAGCTGGCTGGTTATTGTCTTGTTGCTGGCTTGACAGCTCTCGTCCCAGGCAGGACAGGGCAACGCACCTCAAGCTCCAAACGCGGTTAAGCGCGCTCGCCCATGCTTGAGTGATTCTGGAGCCTTATACACGAGGCTGCAATCAGTGGGGGTTGATGTTGTTGACGCTAGCCATATCGGGTGTGCACGTCAGCCCTCGCGAGCCGCCGAGAGGCTGCGCAATCGACATACAACAGACGTCAGTCACGATCCAGCATACTACGCAGCCGCCGCGCTCTAATACGACTCAAACGATAGAGGACTGAGAGACACGTCCAACGTTGTCGCCACGAGGAAACGACGAAAGCGACACAAAGCAAGTCCACACATCACAACCGCCAAGGTGACTACCTTCAGAATGGCAGCTGGTCTTAAGACCATCATTGCGCTCTCCTTCGTAAGTCCGCCCCGAACTCCACCACACGCACCTTCCCGATCTACTATCCGTGTCGAGCTCCCCGCTAATTAACCCCAACAGGTCCTCGCCGTAGGCTTCCTCCTCGTCATCCTCTCATGCGCCCTCTGGCACGCCTACTACCCGCTCCTCGTCGTTGCCACCTACGTTATCGCGCCTCTCCCGAACTGGATTTGTTCGCGGTTGGCGAATCCTGATGACTTCGGCTCGGAAGGCGGCGGCAATGCGCTTTTAGATTTTGGGAAATTCGTTACCGGTGGGCTGGTTGTTATGGGCATTGGTGAGTTTGGACCTCTCTTATATGGCTTGAGGACGGAGACTGTGCTGGTTGGGGACGAGAGGGAGGTGCTCTGGGGTGGGGAAGTGGCGATACGGAGAAGTTGTGGGATGCATTTACAGAGTTTAAGGGAAGGAGATGAACATTCGCTAACTGGTCGTCCACAGCACTCCCCGCAGTACTCGCACATTCCGCAATAATTACCATTCCAGCCATGATAATGTGCATCATCGGTGGCCTCCTCATCTACGGAACTATTGTTACCTTTGGAATGTTCTTCCAGGAGGAGCAGGAGTTCTAGGTCATCAGCATGGGTCCGGAGATAGACGCCGAGGAAAGGATATCGATTGGGGCGGAGGGATGTGGATATCAGAGGTACCATGGAATTGGTACCGTGTATCATTAGCATCATGTCACCTAAAGCGACCAGTTTGCGAATTTAATGAATTGAAAACTAAGCCACAAGGAAGGTGCGATTTGAGTCCGCTTGGTGATCGTTCTTTCCACATATCATATATACAGCTGAAATCCTCCAAGGAAGCTGCGATTGAGCTTGCATAGAAATCGTTCCTTCCTTATATATGACTTGAAAGTTCCGTGGGCAGACTGCTGGTCGTGATGAAGACAGTGAGCCTGGATGTCACTTGAGAATGGGGGGCTATTCTCCCGGATTACATTCTCTGCGTGTTGTTATAAGATATAGCATGCTGTTAATTGTCACAGTCATATTGCAATGGTCAAGAGGTATGTTTTTACAATGTTTATATATATATTTTCTATTTTATTCGCATCCAAAAAAGGAAGCATATATGGCTGTGGGTGTATCTAATGCGTGGCAAATGGGCACACTGATGGCCTAGTATAAATCGATATTCGACTCCAAAGACCCCAAAATACGCTAGATGCAGCAATAATTCAGCCACGCCGTGACGTCCAAAACTCCGTGCCATGCATAGCAACATTGAATCATGATAAAGTACTGAAATGGTTGGAGATAAAAAGAGGATGCGGCGACTCATAGAGTCTTCCACGCAAGCTTGAAGCGGCCATCGGTTGGCTTGTAGTCGGAAAGGAAATCAACAGCTTCTTCGGCTGTCTTGGCTGGGACGATGATGTTGCGGTTTGTTTCGCGGACGAAGCCAGCGCTGATTGAATTGTCAACCCAGCTGAGGAGACCATCCCAGTATCCTTCGATGTTCAAGACAATTGTACCACGGCCGTGGATGCCGAGCTGGTTCCAGGTGACAACCTCCATCAGCTCCTCCAGCGTACCGTATCCTCCTGGGAGGGCAATGAATCCAGATCCTGGCCCTCCGTTCATGACGGCCTGAGCCATCATCTGCTTTCTTGTGTGCATGTCGTCGACTACGGTTGTCTTTCCGTAGGTCGCCTCATCAGGGACGCCGTGCTTTCCTCCGTTGCTCGAAGGGGCCTTGCTGTCTGGCCCCTGCTCGAATACAACGAGCGGTTCTGGAATAATGCCATGTACAGAGTTCGGTCCGGATAGACTGACTAGAGTACGAGCAACTTCGCCCATCAATCCTACTGTACCGCCACCGTACACGAGCTTGATGTTGTGCTTGTGCAAGGCCTTCGCGAGATTACGAGCCGCTTCCATGTACACTGGTGAGTTTCCCGAAGAGGCTCCGCAGAAAACACAAATAGTTCTTGGTGGCCCGTCTGTGGTTGCGCCATTCACCTCGAGGGCGATCTCTTCCGTACGTGGCGCCACGATGTCTGCTGCGATTTTCTCGTTAAATGCGAGGTCTGCCTGTAATTGAGAATCGAACGACGTCGTGTTGTCGACGGAGTGTATGTCAAGGGTCCCAACGGGTCCCATATCAGATGGAGGCGCCATAACTAAAGTCGGGGTTAGGTTACGAGTCTTAAAGGTATGCGGGATCGGGGGAATCTATCTCACCTGTGATCGGAATAATGCTCAGGTCTTATAGATGTGTGAAACGGGCGCAAGTTCAATAGAACTGACTGGTCGAATCTTGTTGTCCTTCGTGGCGCAACGCACAAAGGTGTCACTGGACGAATTCTGGTGGATGAGGGCTGTCTAGTGTGAGACTCGCCGGAAAAGGAATACCGGGGGGTTCCAAGCGTGTATGCGTATTGTGTATGTGTATGTGTATGTGTAGAATCCGAGGATAATAACAGGTAGTAGAAAAGGTAGTAAGGACCGTATAAATGCGTATATATCTCTTCAATTATTCGTTTATGTTTACGAGAAGTTGATGAAGTATCGTTGGGGGCGAGACTCGGTGACTCTTATAGTTGAGAGGGGAGCGGCGGGGCGGGCGGCGGTACACAGCCAAAGTGGTGACCCAGAGCAAAACTGACGTAGGACAGCCCACGGGCAGCAGCGGCATAACGGCATTGGGCCAATAAGATTGAGTTAAATCGAATATTAGTGCGGACCTTGGTACGCTATGCAAGGGGCCGTGACCATCTCCCATACTTATCGCCACGTGATTCTTGATAAGTGCTTGGCGCTCGGTCTCTCGCCACGCCGAGAAAGTAGGGAGCTACGAAACAGCCACGAGAATACACGATAATAGCCTGTATAAAGATATGGGTATTTGGAAATTATTTGTGTTCACATATTGAAAAGATTTGATGGTTCTAGTATACACAGTAAATAAAATTATATTTAAGAAAAGTTGCCTACTACCACTTTTCCCAATTTCAATTCCAGGCAAGCGAGGATGATGTTGTGATCCATCCACTATTTCCAACCGCAGCTCCAAGCGACGATCTCTTGACGCCCCTCGCATCAACGACAGCAACTATACACACGTAGCCTCATCCTTCAACCGCTTTTGAAGATGGCTCCTCCAGCTGCTCCAGCTGCTGCTGCTGCAGGCAGTACGAGCCGTGTAAGCGTAAGTACCCCAGCCAGACTCAATTGAGCGGGGTTTCGATGCTGACACCTTGCAAGCCGTTCATCCAGTCTGCGGTCCAGGGAATCGCCATTTTTGTCGCCATTCAATTTGTCCTGTCCAAGTTCAGCGGACCAAAGCCCGCGACGACCACAGATGCTGCAGGGAACCTGGTGCCGGCCAACACCGGCGCCATCCCTCCGTTCACTGCCCGACCAGACAAGCTTGCAGATGGCGCTTCGTACAACCCAATCCCGCAGCAAATCGCGCCGATTTGGGAGGATAACGTTGCCGTGGATCTTGTTATTGTAGTGTCACCAACATTTGTGCATGAGCCACTTGCAAAGGTACCAAAGGAGCGGGTAGTTGCAGATGAGACTGCCTTCAAAGTCGGCGACTACAATGACAAGAGGGTTATTGACGCCGAGTTTGATGTACCGAAAGAGGTTCGAAATAACGGAACTCTCTGGGGCCATTATTACATTGGAAAGACCGGAAGCACTCTTGACCCCTCAGTCGCCGGCTATGATCCAGCAAATGCCTACCACTTCATCCGCCCTCTCACACAATATATCGCCAAGAAGAAGACCAAGAAGACCAAGAATCTTTTGAGTGCTGCGGATGAGGTAGAAGAGATTGACGAAGAAGACACTATCCAGGGGCCAATTATCAAATCCTACTATCATCCGAACTTTACGATGTCGTTCGTCCCAAACACTGGAGTCATGTCCTACCCACTTATGCACCCTGCCGCTCGCCAGTTCACCCACATCGAGTCAACTGGAGCTCGTGATGCGACTGGACAGAACGGCTGGTACTACCCGGTCTTCTTTGTCAACACATTCTGGCAACTCCGCGCCCACATGGAAGAGCTGAACTCGACCGTCACTCGTCTCCCTATCCATATTGACTTGAACAACCAGGCAAACTGGCTTTATAGCATTATTGCCAGCATTGATGAGGGTCAGAAGGCTACTGCTAGGGCTGCTGCCACGGGGGGCCCATTACCCCCTGGAGGCGGCGATGGCTCCGAGTTCGAGATGGTTAAGGAGGTCCTTCTTGATACCAACATTTACCTGCTCAGCACAACCGTGATCGTCAGCATCTTCCACATGCTATTTGAAATGCTCGCATTCAAGAGCGATATTGTAAGTTTGCCCGTCATTGACAGTACTTGATGGTTGCTAACTGTTCTAGTCGCATTTCCGCAACAAGAAGGATAACGTCGGTATTTCCGTCCGCGCCATTCTTGGAAACGTATTTATGCAAGCTGTTATCTTCCTATACCTCCTCGATAACAATGAGAACACTAGCTGGATGATTCTAGCTAGTCAAGGCATGGGTATTCTGCTTGAATTCTGGAAAGTAACGAAGGTGGTCAACGTACGCATCCGCCCCAGCCCAGACTCTTTTATCCCATACCGTATTGCTTTCGAAGACAAGCACAAGCTATCGGAGACGGAAGAGAAGACTAAGGAATACGACGCCGTGGCATTCAAGTATCTCTACGTCGTCGCAATTCCCCTTCTCATTGCCTACGCCGGCTACTCTCTCGTTTACGAGACGCACAAGTCGTGGTACTCCTTCATCATCGCGACCCTCGTCGGCTCCGTTTACGCCTACGGCTTCCTCATGATGGTGCCTTCGCTGTACATCAACTACCGCCTCAAGTCTGTCGCGCACATGCCGGCAAGGGCCATGACTTACAAGTTCCTCAACACGTTCATCGACGACCTTTTCGCGTTCACCATTAAGATGCCTATGCTGCACCGCTTGGCGACTCTGCGTGATGATGTTATCTTCTTCGTGTACTTGTACCAGAGCTATAAGTACAAGGTTGATTACAAGCGTGTCAATGAGTTTGGACAGGGGGGTGATGATGAGGAGGTTGAGGAGAAGATTGCCAACAAGCCGTTGACTAGCCCGGCCGCTGGAGACGCAAGTGTCAAGCTCGACAAGGTGGATGAGGTCAAGGCATCTGGTAGCGCGAAGAAGAGTGGAGCATCGAAGAGGAGGTAGTGAGATTTCTTCGGGGAATGGAATAGAGTGGTACAGTGTACGGTTCTTAGATGGAGAACTGGTACATCCATGTTCATATACAGGAAATAGCAGTATTATATTGGAAGGTACGTTTAATATGGTATTATTAATGCTGCTTTAGCAACCCAATCCGAGAAGTGCTCTCTCGGGATAGACAGAATATACATATGTCAATACACAGCCAAACCTGCAAGCTCTCCTCAGGCTTTTCCAGCGAAGTCTTGCCATGGTGCACCTCACAAGCGAACTTTTTTTAACCCCTGATATTTTAAGACAAAAAAAGAAGAATACAACACTACACCGCGGATGTTATCACTTCGCACCCTCCGCAACGGCATCCCAAATGTCCACCAACTTCCACCACCTTGCCCCTCCCTTACTGCCCGAATTGGCGAAAGAAAACATAAATAAGTGAACGTGAACACTCAGTGCAGAAGAAACCGCTTATACGATCTTTGTAGGATCGGAGAATTTGTCGGCGACCTCGTCTTGTACCTTGTCGGCTATCTCGAGGCCATCAACAAGGTCTCGCTTTCCAGCTTCTGGTTTTGTAAGGCCACCAGAGAGGAGAGCCTCAAGGGGTTCGGCCAGCGTTCCGACCTTCTCGAGGGGTTTGGCCAGCGTCCCGAGGTTATCAGTGGGACTCTGGCGCTTTCCAGCTGTTGGCTTTGTGATGTCACCCGTGACCGGCTTGAGGGTGTTAGCCAGCTCCCCAACGATATCAGTGGGTGCGTCGCGCTTTTCATTGCCGACTTCAAGGCCAGCGAGGGCACCCAAGGCCTTAGCAGCGGGCAAATTTAGAAGACGGAGGTCGGGGATATCTTGGCGCTTTCCAGGTGCTGGCTTTGTGAGGTCGCCAGAGAGGAGACCCTCGATCTTCTCGAAGGGTTCAGCCAGCGACGCGAGGTTAAGCTCAGAATGGGGGCTTTGGCGCTTTCCAGCTGCTGCTGGCTTTGCGACGCCAGGGAGGAGACTCTCGACCACCTTGAGGGGTTCGGCCAGCGGACCGAGGTTACCAATGGGGTCTTCGCTTTGGCGCTTTCCAGCTGCTGCTGGCTTTGCGACGCCAGGGAGGAGACTCTCGACCACCTTGAGGGGTTCGGCCAGCGGACCGAGGTTACCAATGGGGTCTTCGCTTTGGCGCTTTACATTGCCGACTGGGAGCGTGCCAGGGCTTCCGTCGACGGGTTTCGTGGCCTTGTCTATTGTGGTATCTAGAGATTCGATGTACTCGAAGAGCGACCCTTGCCGATTAACGTTGCGTGTGGGAGCGGCGACGATAAGAGGGACAAGCATAAAAACAACGGCGAGTTGGAAATGCATCTTCTAGATTCGTGTTAGAGTAAGTTGCTATTAGATTGATGTAAGTTCTTACGTTGGTGATTGAGGGGTGCCGGCGGGAGACTAGGTGTGCGGATTACCTCTTGTGGGTTGTTGTTGTAAAGGAGGGGAATGAGATGTGGAGGAGAACCTGGAGTCTTATAAGGCCGACTTTCAACCCCTTTTCGGTTACTGTCTCCCAAACCTGCACCGAAGTGAGGCCAGAGCAGGCAATTTCCTCGTGTTAGACATGTTTCGGAGTCGGGTGACTGAGGATAGATTGCTGCAGTTTATGATAACGCGTGCGAAACTATTGTGTGAAGCGGCTTCCCAGGCATCGTTCCGGCCCAGGGGGGGGGGGG